>OZ024897.1:19319450-19399450 GCA_964017195.1 Siderastrea radians
ATATTCTTCTGATCAGGGACTTTCGGGAGTTGTCGAAACATTCGATTCGGTTGTTTGGAGGCCATGACTTCAAAACAACATATACGCAATACTTCCTTGTGGTACCGACAGTGACTATTCTACTCGTTAGATGATTTTTACCTCTATAAACATGTACTCGTTTGAACGGCTCGGTATATATATCTTATTAGATGTTTCGGTGTAAAGTATCGCCGTATATTTTTACGAGTTGTGCTGTATTTTGACGAGCCCGCAGGGTGAGTCAAAATACAAACAACGAGTAAAAATATACGGCAATACTTCACACCGAAACATCTAATAAGAGATTTATTATCCAGCTTAACCTTTTTCAACTTGAAAGAAAACTACAAGTGTAACAGGATGAGCGCGCACACGTTACTGTACAATAACCAAGTGTACAATAACCAACTGTACAATATCGTGGGATATTTGCACTCGTTTCGCGCGCTTTCTGTACAGTAACTAACACAGTTGGATAATAAATCCTGAAAACTCACATCAATGATATCATATTGTATGGGATATTTTATGGCACACCTCATCGATTTAGCCCAATTGTGCTGGTGTTAAAAATATTTTCGTTTTAGTATTCATGTAGTGGTGTTCTCAGGTGCGATCCAAGGTAGGAAAACTGTTTTGAACAGGAATAAATGAAGCTTATGAGGATGTGATGTTTTGTTTTCTTTAATTTAAGGATCGTTGTTTTTTATAGTGTTGTCGCCTTTGAAGTTACGACTTTGGAGCAAACTGACAGGTAAGATAAGATAGATTTAAAGACACGATGATTGTGATACGGTGACGAGAGTTGAAGAGTTGTAAACTGTCACCTAAAGAGGAACCTCAGTGTTGAAAATCACTTCAAGTAATAAAACAACTACTGTTCAAACAGTGCGAAAGGAACACACTTCTTGAGCAATATATTTTTATTTGAATGGTTACAGCAAACAAAAGTTGAAACCAACCTCGTACACATTACCGCAGGAAAATCTGCTGAATGGCTTTAGTTCGAACGGTCGCAGTTTGACGCAGTGTAGTCACACTTTTGGATTTTACCTGCAGACTAAAGTAAAGCTTAGTACTTCTCACATGGTCAGCAGCACATTGCGATTTAAGGAAGGGGATGCGGATTCCATTCACAGACTCATAAAATTACGACCACATTAGGTGACTGAAGGTTTGAATTAACGAATGAAAAAGTTAAAGGTAAAGAAAGGACGTTATTTAAACAAAAACGTAGACCAATTCATTTTTTATTATTTATGGATAACAGCCAAACGAGGGCACTACCCAGCTACCCCTCACAGGGAGCGTTAGTGCCCCCAATCGAATCGTGATCGTTGATCCCTCAGAGCATGACTACGAGTATTACTGCTGCGCATGTGACAGTGACCATGAGTGGTACTCACTAAAAGGCAAAGGTAAGGGCTCAAAGGGCTTTATTATACCCTAGTTCACAGAGAGTGCTAAATTCTGCCTTCAGTTTCCCGCGCTGGAATTCCCCCGGTATATTCTGTTGTTTCCCTGCAAAGATAAGGGAATAACAGCATACCACAAACTATCTAGGAATGAACAAAACGAGCATGAAGAGCATTAATTTCATTAATTCATCTCGTCATGCTTTGAACAGAGTGACAAACTAGTTACAATGGCTACCTCTCTGAATGGTTAAAAATAAGAAATGGTTGTAATCTCTTTTAGTTATTTTAATTAAGTAAGAAATTAAAAATTAAATTTTAAGTGGCTTTTGCAATACTGTAATACTTTGTTATAGTCATGCAAATAAAGCTTGTTGTTGTTGTTGTAGAAGTCAACTGTCTGTCCGACACAGCGAAGGATGGAAGAATTTTGTTGACAAGTCAGCGTCGAACAAACGGAAGCTTTGCCAATGTTTCACAAGTAGCATTCACTAGTACTGTCTCGTATAACCGGAGACCGCTCTAGGCTGGGAACTGGGATCAATGGGAATGAAAAAGGACAAAAGACTTCTTTTACTGACTGATATTTCAATCTTTTTCATTTTTTTCAGGTATTTTCTGGATTCTGTTACTTCTTCTTATGTATTTAATCGTTGGAGCCATTGCTTTCCCATTAGTTATCCTGTTGTGTCTGTGTGTCGCAGGTTTTGCGAGATTTGCAAGATCTTCACGTTTTTCTACTTCGGCCATATAAACATTTACTTGACTTCAGTTATTGTGCATTATTGTTTGGAGCAATAGGCCTTTTCACAGTTAACTTAGTTTCATTTGTATTACACATGTTCCAATATATTTCGAATATATTTGAACGTGGATATAAAGCAATTTCGGCCGAAACTGCAAAATTGCCCGAAATTGCCTCACATCCACGTTCAAACACATTGTAATGCAAATGATAAATGTTAACTGTGAAAGGGGCTATTAAAAAATGTCCACAGTTATCCCCCAAGAAGCAGAGAGATGAAAGAGACAAGCAATGACACAGTATGTTTAACTTACCGGCGGGGTAAGATATTCAAAACAAACTATAATGTCACGTAGAGGGCACCAAACATCGACCTACGCCGTATGGTCGAGTATGACTGAAAGATGAAAGAAATGCGAGCACAAGATAATTTATTCTCTACTCAAATCCTGATAATTTGTAAACTACATTATCGGATTTTAACGATATCTTGAACATCCCGTATATCAACTTGAGTGCCGCTCCTGAGAATCAGAAAACAGTCCTTCGTCAGTGTCAGTGTCATGTTTCCTGATCGAGCATTCTGGCCAATTGCCACACGGCAATGAGCATTAGCAAATAACAAGGTATTCGACCATGCAGGACTTTTAAGGCCAAACATGCTCTGAGAAACCAAACGTTTTTATCTATACGGATCAGTTTGAATCTGGTACATTCCAACCGGATAGGCCTTCCATTTCATGAACGCAATCCCACTATCAGCTGTATCCGATGTATGTTTTGCCCCTGCAGTTAAGAAGGCACTGAGATACAATTTAGGACCCATACCAGTCACAAAACCGCACCGGCACAAGGTAAACAATTTGCAGAATGTTGGCACAAATGTATGGCGTTAAAGGGCAAATTTTGTTCCAGATGCACATTTACTCCATCTTGGAACCAGTACAGGCTTTTTACCAGTGTAACTCTAACTGATCGGTGCAAGTTTTGCACCGGTACTATTTGCTGGTGCAAGTTTTGTACTGGTACCATAAAGAGATAGCCTTACTTCACAAGGACATAATACACAACATTGTCGAATATCAGGAGATAGATGTCCATGAAACAAACAATCAGATTCGCGGATTCGCAGTCCACTCACCCCTTTACAGCTTGACTACAGCTAATAACTATTTATAGGGCGCTCATAAACAATAAATAAAGACAACAATCGTTAGCCACTGGAAAATACCATTGAAAGAACAGCTGTAAGAATTCAAGATCATTCTACTTACTCCACAACTGTCATCATTGTTTGTGCGTTATGTGGATTTTACTATGGGTGGACGTTGCTGAAGATATTTTTGGCGCTGTAAAAGTGATAAACCAGCAAGTAAGTAACTCATTTAATGGTATTACGGTATTATGGTATACCCTACTGCGTCTTTGAAGCCCGGGCCAAACGAGAGCAAGGCTCGCTGAGAGTGCTTTAGAGTTAAGGCGCTGTACACGAGGCAATTTTCTGCAACTTGCAAAGCAACGGCGTTGCAAGACAAGTTGCGGCCGAAATTGCTCTTGTAACACCCCCTTTTCGCAACTTGTCTCGCATCGAAAAATTGCATTGCGAGTTGCAGGAACAGTAGACTAGGTTTTTACTTTTCGCAACGTTGCGAGATAAGTTGCAGCGTGCAACATGTATTCTGCAACTTGCCTCGCAATGCTCTCGTCATCTTTTGCGTTGCAAGTTGCAGGAAAATTTGCCTTTTGTAACAGCGCCTTTAGGGCAAAACGAGAACAAGAGTACGAACTTCAATCGATTCTTTGGCAGATTTTAACTCTTGGAGAGCGCACGAAAGATAACGCCAGTGCGCACGTAAAGTTCCGAGAGCGCACGAGAGTTCAGGCCATAAAAGGAGGAGAGTTTCAAATCTTAGACAACCTTCGGTGACTCTCGCTTGAAGAACTACACAAATGCACAGTCGAATCACCACGAACTGCACCCAGAGCTAAACTTCACCCTTTTCCCTAGGTTGCGAGGTGCTGTGGAACACGTCCTTCTAGTTAACACTGAAAAACATCGAATCTGAAATCCCCCTATAAGTTTATATCTTAATTCATCGTCAGCTAAGGAGTGTAATCATGAATCATCGGGGTAAAGGGGAACTTAAGTTTTGTTCACAAGTCAACTCACTAGAACAGCAAGCGATTTGACGACACATATGCTATCGTTTGAAGTGTCAAGGCCCTCCCTTCCTCCCTCCCTCCCTCCCTCCCTCCCTCCCTCCCTCCCTCCCTCCATTCCTCCCTCCATTCCTTCCTCGCTCCCTCCCAACTATAAGTTATCCAAGCAGATTTGTTTAAGTTACCCCTACAATTTGCCTGTATCAATTTATGCATTTACAACTGATGAATATACATACTCGTATTTCCATTCCATCTAAGTGCACACTTTAGTCAGATATTTGCAAATAACACACTCTGGATGGCATTGAGATTGGCCTGTTGGAATATACAGTTATGGAAAGCGGATTATCTCTGACAAATCTAACTGAAAGCTACGTGAAACACTTTCCAAAATCCACAAACTCCCTAGCCAAAGGCTGACTGAATAATATGCCCGGTATTGTCCATATTGAGACTGTTTCTCAGCTAAAATCTTACAGTTAATCTCAGACCTTCTCACCTATTATGACCGAACAGTTGTGGTTATTTCAATGAACGTTGTTTAAGCCCCTTGAAAGCTTACGGGATTAGATCTACACCGAAACGTGTTGTATGTCGCTATAAATCCATTCGCTGTTAGTGTGGTAGCACGAAAAAAATTGCATAAATCAATTGCTGTTTTTTTCTATTCGAGCAAGGCTTTGTTGATTTTGAAAATGCACCCATTTAAAAGCCCAGATATTGCGTAGGCTTAAAGCTTCCATCCTACAACGCTAATCAGTTGAAATATAGCTGTTAGTATATAAATCATTGCTAATGAGTGAACGAGTAATGTCCAAATTGATTTACAATTCCTTTAGAAAATTCAAATAGTGTTAGGCCCAGTTCAGACGCCGTACCTTTCATGTGCCGTACCAAGTAGTACGTAGTTTTTTGGCAGTTGTACGGTGTCCAAATGAGTTTTTTTCGACAAATTTCAATTTGGCAAGCCAAACTCTCAGGGAACGGCAAAGCTTGCCGCTTAATACGACCTAGGAGCGAAAATGTATTTGGTACGGCACATGACAGGTACGGCGTCTGAACTAGGCCTTAGTTACCTTTTGAAGAACAGATAGGCCTGCCGTAATTCCGCTATAATGATTTCACCGCAGCCGGAGTTTGCTTCACAACAATTTGCACACGATAAACATTTTTGTTCCGAAACCTCTGCAGAGGTGCATTAAAAGAGGGAGGCATGGTTTTCCCTTTATCAGTGATTACCTAGCTGCTGATATTTGTTTAAAAAACGCGTTCTTTTTTGCATTAATTTGCCTACCATTCTGGGCAGGTCTTTTTAAATATCGTCTAAAAGCTACTTTCTCTTTTTAAAGTAACTATTATCGCTTTCCTTTTCTTGATTTTTCGTTCTCGTTTCTTGGCTTTTGTTCCATTTGATCCGGACAATTTGCGTTTTTTGACTACATAATTTATTTTGCTTTCAAATAAGGTATACACTTATTTAAGTCTTTAATCACGTGACTTCAGGTGTATATGTATGCGCTCCTGGTGACGTACAAACTTATTATCTTGCGATCGTAAGATTAAGTTTTCACTGAAAATGCTCGTGGTGAAACTATTTGAAACTTCTCTCAAGAGCTCAAGGGAAACCGCTCGTTTTCCTTTGATCTGAATAGAATTTCTGTACCGTTAGTAGTTTCTTGTATTCACGTGAATGGAATCCCGTATTTTTTTGTTTAAGGTGAAATTTATCTTTTTAATGAAACTTACTTTATCTTTCAACCAAATAAATAATATTGCCCAAATTTCATGTTGAAATGAGATAATATGATGACAAATATTTTTCTTTCATTTTCTTTCTTTTTGTTAACAGTTTGCTGATAACAAAAAGTAAAGAACGTATCAAGCGCGTTGAAACTGATAAAACAAAGTTGACAAGAGATGCTAGCGATCGCAAAAATAACTAAAATGCCACCTTCCAGTATAACATTCGGCACGGCCGAATGACGTTCTGTAAGGATCCATGAAAAATCTCTTGTTTGTGTAAAAGTATCTTATATTCATTTAGGCAACTAAAATACGCACCTGAATGGCGAAAGCCACGGTTGAGACTGATGAAAAATTCAAAATAATTCTCGCTAGAATGGCTTGAAGCACAAAAACTTAAGTTTCTTTATACTATAGAATCTATGCCATGTGTCCACATCTTGATTGTATCGTATTTATAATCACCAGTCTTGCAGCAGATTGATAGAATCACTGAATTTTTTTAAAAAAGGAACAACAAAGAAAAACGTTCGTTGTGCAACCCAGTCAATTTTGATTTGAAGCTTTAAAATGATTTCTGTTATCTTGGCGCTGTATTCATGAGAAAAATTTTACTTCAAACACCTATCTATTTTAAACTCAAGCACTCGTCTATTTTAATTAGTAAGTGAAATATCGTTTATATGCCACCGAGAAAACGTTGTGAAATTAATTCATTCAGAAAACGTCCTCGTCAAGCCTTTGTAGTCTTTACAATTAAATGGCAGATGGATGCTTTTTGCTTTATCTAACAAATCAAATCAGTTTAATCACTTTAAAATGCCCTATGACGTAAAGAAAACCTATAAACATTGTAATGGAAATCTCTTGTATATAAAATCTAATGTTTTTCCCAGTGAACCTTTAAGTAAATAGGCAAGCTGGTAAATTCAATTGAACGGTAATTTCACTTTAAACAGCAAGGAGAGGATTTATTTTCAGTACACCATAACCACTGAAATGCAGCTTCTTGTTCAAACAAAATTGCTAAAAAAATGAGTGCGAAGCGAATTCAGTATATAGACAAAACCACTTAACGTAATAAAAGGTGTTACCCCCTTTTTTAAAAACATCGTTGTTTCTCTCTCCGTACATCAGTGTTACCTTTCCACGCAACCAACCGCGTCAACCAGCTTGCAGACATACAGATTAAATAGGAGACTTCTTCTTACCTTTACAGCTGGAAATTTCTATTTCAAGCGGTGCTTGTTTTCCTTTTGAGACCACAAAAATGTTTAACCTTAAACTTTAATGATTTTATTCTTGTGCATTATTGCTCTTTGGAGCAATTAAATAATGTTCGTAGTAGTCCACGGGAAACTGCGAAAAAAAGAAAGATATTGGCTGAAACAGCGGTGACTAGAACGTTTACAGCACACGTTTTAAAATGTTTTTTACAACATGCCGGGCTTACCGCTTGGTACCACTATTGAAACCGCTATCTCTTTCTCTTACCTGGTGCGATTTAATTCAACATATAAACCTTGCAACCTCTTTTTAGGCGTCTGGGCTTTTTTAAGCTGACGGAAATTACCTTACCGTTAGTAAGGCCAATGTTGGTAACCGCAATATTCATGCGGAGAAGTAAAGTTTTGAAGTATTAATGTGGATGCATGAAAACACCAAAATACTGATAAGGAATAAACATAATTTGCATACTGAGTCCCCAATGAAGCTCTTAATTTTGTGTGCGTTGCCCAGATGAATAATCTTGTAACAAACCAAAAATGTCAGGTTCAAGGAGATAACAAAACGCCAATTTGGCGGAGAAATTATGGTCCTCTGTAACTGTTAAAAACAAAATTGAACTTTGCTTTAATTTTCTCCAACCGGATCGAAAACATCGACAGCTTTTGAACAATACTTACTGCGTGATCGGCCTAGACCCTTTTGAGTACCACTGATTTACTTTGCATCCCTTTATAATCAATCCGTTTTATATTTAGCTAATCCAGATTGTTTAGTTTTTGTGCTTGCTAAAAAGGAACTGAAGAAAGATCAATCCATCAGTAATTTGTTTCCACTATGGATCACTAGTGCTCTGTAGAACAATGTCGACCTACTTCAAAATGGATTTAACGATTTAACATCATCTGAAACCAGATTCAGACAGAAATGCGTTCGTCGATCCAGCTCAGTACGTGAAACAGGTGTTTGAAGACCTTGAATTGTAATCTGAGCTAACAAGATTGACTGTAACGGAAGATCAATCGAATTTTCGAAGGCTAAATCCGGATTAAGACTCTCAAAAACGAAGCTAGGACGCTGACGCCACACTATGGTCAGTTCTGCACGTTTTCTGCGCTTTCTTTGTCTGGCTGTACGTTGCACTCCTTCACTCTCGATTCACTCGGCTAAGTAACATGATGGTCAGCACATGATGCGTGGAAATATATGCTGGCGGGTGCATGTTTCTGATTAGGTACTATGTACCGTGAAATTTTTGCGGAATTTTTTTGGTGTGGGCATATTGATGGTTTGCGGAAACCAATTTTCGTCATTTGGAATACTAATATTTTCTGGACGAATTTAGAGCCTAGTTATTAAAAAGCAACATGTGAAAACTATAACAACGTTCTGCGAAAAGTTTCTATGCGGGCAACAAATTTTTGCGGAATCAATTTTTTCCCAATTCGTAAACAATATCTCAAAAATTAAAAAAATTAAAACCCGCTCGAGTACTTAAGCTACCACTGAGAACTTTAATAAGCAAACTGACACTCGTCAACCGAACTGAACACGACTAAATTAGTGAACAGGAGGAACGATTAGGACAGAATAGTGACAGAATCTGAGCAGTGGAGAAGACACCGTGATTGCCGTTAAAGAAGAGCGTGCCAGGTTTGGAGATGTTGAAGTGGCAAAGAAAACAGTGATAGCTGCTACGGATGAAGGGTGAGTTTATTTGCTGTTTCTTTGATTTCCGGTTGTATAGTATAGCCTCGAATTACGCAGAATAGACGAACTGGATATATGGAGTGTCCAAACTCTATCCTTTGTGACCTTTGTACTTTTTCAGTTATGTCTGTCCGCTTTGAACATGGGAGGCCCGTAAATCTAAGACGAAATGATAAACACAGGGGTTTAATACTAGCAGGAGAGAAATGCCACGCTGGATTATCCAGTTAGGCAAAAAAGGGGAAAGTGTTACAATTCTAAAACCGATAAGAAGAAAGACGTCTTTTTATGACGTCTTTATTATCACAAGGTTCATGTCTCTAAATTTTTTGCCCTACGTGTTGAATAAAAAAATAAATTTAATTCACTTCTTCAATAAAAATAAACCTTCACGTTTTTCTGAAACACGGCACGAAATTTTCGTTTATGCGAAAAAATGCGTATAGTATCTTGGTAACTTCATATTTTACCTAGATTTATAACCATAATATAGCACAGTGCTTTTAAACGATACATTCAACTTTTTACATAGGTAAACTCTGACCGTCAGAGTGAACACTGATATAGTTTCATGTTTATAACTCTCAGCAGAGGCTGGTGCAAAGTTCGTGAAGAGTGACACACTGTCCTAAATTCAGACAAAAAGTTTCGTAAACAGTAAATAACAGGATGTTATAATTAATGACGTTTGCGCCACTGAACCGAGGCAAAAAGGCAGTCTGCTAGCTGTTCCCTTAATTCTAAGTAAAACCGCGGTTACTTTTCGCATGAGTGCATCTACGTGTGATTTTACCGAGCTGTGACTATCGGCAAAAAGCCAGCTCCGTCGCTTCTGCAATGGCCGCGAAAATCACTCAGTCATCTCGTCATCTGCGTGCTTGTAAAAAAAACGTTCTTGGCCCATGTTCACGCTACACCTGAAGCGGCACTAGAAAACCTCTCCAAAAATGGTTCGGTCAAGGGCAATCGTGCAAGAATTCAGCTTCACCTGGGAACAGCGCAATCACTAAGGGTTTTGGAAAGGTAATGGCTGTACTCAACGATAGTTTCTCAGTAAAGTTTAAACATATAGTCCGAGTTTGAATGTATTTAACAGTTATCCCACCGATAACTGTTTATTCTCACCTTCGTAATCGTTGCCGTACTTTTGGACATCTAACTTGCTTTGCAGCGAAAACGTCTGAACGTCGCAGCTCATGGCATCCAGTTTCCTTATAAGGCAAAAAAAAAACAAACAAACAAAAACAACAACAACAAAAAAAACGGGTGTTCACCGGAAGCTTGTTTGCGACTGAAAATTTTAATAACCAGATAAAATCTTAAGAAAGCTGGCAAATTGAATCAGAGGAAAACTGCATTGCTGTCCTCAGACACGATGGGAAACTGTTTTGAACAGCAAAATGAAGCTCAAATTTTGATGTTTTTGCTTTATTTAATTAAAGAGTTTTTTTTTGTAGTGTTGTCGCATTTGAAGTTACTACTGTGGAGCAAACTGACAGGTAAATTCATAGATAAATCCAGGATAGGATAAATTCAAAGACGGGACGATTGTGTAGTCTGATATGTCAGCTGTCTCTTCCACCTAACCCACGAGGGGCGCGGGCTGTGGGTTAGGGGGAGGAGACGGCTGACATATCAGACTAATGATTTTGATACAGCAACGAAAGTGGCTGAGTTGGAATTCGTGGAACACTTACAGAGAGCCTCTTTTCTGTAAAGGGGTTGACTCTTACTTCCCCAGAGTGTTAAAGACCAATTTTTCAGGTGACTAGCTACTCGAAAATTTTCACTTGAAGTAAATAAAAAAACAAACAAACAAACAAACAAGCAAACAAACAAACAATGAAACGTTGGACAGTATTACTAAAAAGTACTTCCATAGCTTTCATTTGATAGTCAGAACAACTCGGTACAGCACATTTTTGAAACAGTGCGAAAGGAAGGCACTTCTTGGGCTGAACATTTTCATTTGAACGGTCGCACCTGTCAAAATTTGAAACCAACTGTTGTACAGCATAATGAAGAGCACTTTTTTTAGCCTTAGTTTGAATGGACGCAGTGTGGTAATCGTATTTTATCTACAGATTCAAAAGTTAGAACAACCTTCTACAGCCATTTTAGAATACCACTTACATTTTAATGACTTAAATGGTCACCCTTTGGTGTTTCATTCACATGCTCAAAAAGTAGAACCACTTCAAAGCACAATGACAGAACTGAAGGAAAGTACTGCTCTTTCACATATGGTCAGCAACACATTGCGATTCACGCCGGATGATACGGATTTCATTCACTACAGACTCAAACGTTACGACCACATTAGGTGACTGAAGGTTTGAATCAACGAAAGAAAGGGTTAACGGTAAATAAAGGAAGATATTTTAACAAAACGATTGTCTAATTCATTTTTATCATTCAGGCATCATAGCCAAACGAGCACAGTACCAGGGAACCCCCCACAGGGAGCATTACCGGCTCCCAGTCGAATCGTGATCGCCGATCCCCCCGAGCGTGACTGCAGGTATTACTGCTGTGCGTGTGACAGCGAGCATAAATGGTACTCGCTAAAAGGGAAAGGTGAGAGCCCACAGAGGTTCCATTATGCCCTAAAGCTAGTTTACAGGTAGTGCAAAATTATTCTTGTCGTTTGCCATATTTCTCGTCTCCATAGCCTGAGATCCTTTTGGTCTGTGCCAAGAAACCGAATCCCGCAGGTACTTCATGTATTCCAGGGTTTATTCTATACAGGAGCTGTAATCGGGGACGGAGCCACCGTAAGCCTGGGATCCATGCAAACCCTTGAGTGTCCACAGCTATGAATTAAACATATACCTCATACTATATACCTATATATGTATACGGATAAGGGATACTGAAAGGAAGAGCTTGCAAATAATTATTTGTTGTTTTTAAAACTGAACTTCTACTAAAAGCCACGTCGAGTTCTTTCAACAAGTGAACCAAACTTTTCAAACCACGTATTTAGTTTATGCACATTGATATCTGAACTCCATCGAAATTAATTTCCCATGACTGAGTTTTCATTAGCTTTAAATTAATTAATATTTGATAACGACTTTAAAAGTTCATTGATGAAGAAAAAAAAAAGGAAAAAAAAAAGAACGAAAAAAAAGGGATCCCGTTCCGTTAAAAATGGCTTTTCCATTTTCCTATAGTAATTTTTCTTTCTTTTTTTACAGGAATTTTGTGGATTCTATTACTTCTTCTTATGTATTTGATCGGCGGAGCAATTGCTATCCCATTAGCCATCCTGTTGATCCTGTGTGTCTTAATTCTTATCAACGAAGACCTTCAGGAGGGCATGCGCAGAGCAGGAAATCAGCAGTATATTTACTAACGACAAGGAAACTTTTCTCGAATACATCCTTTTCAATTTTTGCTGCTGTGAACACTTGAATATTGAACCGGAGGCTTCAGTATTTTATTTTTGCGCATTATTGTTCTTTAGAGCAATTCAGTTATGTCCGTACAGTTGGCCCCGGTGAAAATTAGATGAAAGATAAAAGCACTGAAACATCATGTCCAACACATGAGCTGGAATGTTTAAGGCCAATTTTAAGAGAAAAATAATTTACATTATGCCCAGCTTACCGCTTGGTACCGCTATCAATCTCTCACTCATCTGATTTATTTTCCTGATGTGATTTTATTCCACATCAAGAACAATTCATTTGCAACAGCCTTGAAAGCGTCGGGGCGCTCTTACATTAAAACTTACCTCAGTATAAGGAGAAATAAATTTTGAAGTATTATGTGGCTGCATGAAAATGTCACAGTAATATATGGAATAAATACAATTTGCATTCCGAGTGACCAGTGTGAAACTCTCATGTGCTGCCCAGATGAGTAACCCTGTAATATCCCGAAAATGTCAGATTTGCCTTTTATTAAGCGGGGATCACGCTAGATGCATGCATGGTCCATTATAACTATTGATTAAACTGATTTCATGATCTTTTCTTTCACTTCTTAATTGGAACAAGTTGTGCTGCCAATGTCGGTCTAGTACCCTTCTAAATGGCATTTAGGTTGCACTCCCTTACAGTCAATCTAGTTTCAGTTTTAAGTAATCTAGTTAAAAAAAAAGTTTAAAAAGTTCAATCTACATACATTTGTTTCCACTATGAATTACTTGCGCTATATGAGGACACGATCGAAGGTAGCAAAAGGAAACGCACCGTCATCCCAAACCAGATTCAGACACAAACACGGAGCGGATCTACCACGTACTAAGGTAGATCCGAACCGGATCTGCCCTCTTACGTGGATTGTGTGGATTGTAATCTAAGATTGGTTTGAACATGACTGAAAATCGACAGAATTTGCTTACGCAAAATCCGGGTTTAGATTGCAAAAAAAACTAGCTCGACTCTAAACTTCGCGGTCATTTCCGCATGTTTTCTGCTCTTCCTTTGTCTTGCTGTAAGTTGTACTCCTTCACTCGTAGTTGCTTGGTAACACTGGCATGCATGCGAATACTGGTCCGTGCATGGAGAATTAGATTGGCAAAGAGGAATACTGAAGGTTGATGCAACACATCGGGTTTTGCGCTGTCTTTGTGCTGCTCGCATTTGTGTCTCACTCGCAGTTGCTAAGTGACATGATGCGCATGCATGCTTGTTAATTAGTTAGTCATTGAATTTTCCTGATTGGCTTATTAGAATAACCCGAGTCCTTCACAACCGAGTATTTTAGGAATCGCGCACTTGCTAAGGACTCAAACAGAACTGAAACTGTGAGAAGACAGAACTAATAAGAAGCTCAGTGAAAATGAGCAATGAAGATGATGCCGCGATTGCTGTTTGTGAAGAGCGCGCCAGGATTGGAGACCTTGAACTGGTGAAGACAACCGTGATAGCTGCTACGGATGAGGGGTAGGCTAAGTTATTTATGTTACTCCTTTTCTTGGCTGTTGATGTTTTAAACTCTCTTTTGGTAACTAATTTGTCAAAAAGAGTGATTGAAGTAACAGAGTGAAGCGTCAGAGCTTTAAATGTTTTCACTACCTACGTTTCGGTAGTTGACAATTCCGTAAACAATGATTATTTGCTCTAGAATGAAGAGGCCTATCAGCTTAATCTCAAATGGCAGACACAGAATGTAACGTTAACTTTGTGGAAAAGCACGTTGGAATAGGCAAAGGGGAATATATTTTGTACGAGCAAGACTTCGACGAAACGGGGTGTTTTAAACACGTCTCCCACTTTTTGTCGGTTTTAATTTTTATCATACATGTTGAATGAAAAAAGGCGGAAATCTTCATTTTTTTTTTAAACACAGAACGAAACTTGCCGCTTGTCAGTTCACAAGTCTCAAAGACTTGAGTATTTAGCTCGTTTTCCTTGCACAAAATATCAGCGCAGTCAGACTGCAGGCGGATATGGATATTCTTTGTTTTTCATGATCCAATCCATAATTTGCACATATACGTACTTTCTTGTTCAAAGGGGTAAAGATCTGGTGTAAAGTTTCGTGCAAAGTGACACATTGTCCTAAATTCAAATAAATAACAGGATGTTATAATTAAATGACGTTTGCAGCATTGAACCGAGACAAAAACGCAGACAGTTCGCCTTACTCTTTATTCCAGGTAAAACCGCAGTTACTTTTCGCAAGAGTGCATCTACGTGCGGTTTAACTGGGCGCTGTGACTGCCAGCACGTGTTTTTCACGAAGTCTTTTTTGACCTTTTTGTCCGCCTTTTTGAAAATTTACTTTTCTGGTCATGTTCACACTACACTTGGAGCGATAGATAGATCGTATTTCAAATGCTAATATATAGCCCATGTTATATTTTTCAGTTGTGTGCTTAGCGACCTGGCCCCAGTTGTTCAAGAGTTGGATAGCGCTATCCACCGAATAAATCACTATCCAGTGGATAAGTGTTAGGGAAACCAATTGCATTATCCACTGGATAGAGATTTATCCGGTGGATAGCGCTAGCCAACTTTTGAACAACTGGGTCCTGGCTTTTGAGTGGAAGTGAGGCTAGAGTTGACTTTGTTTTAATAAAACCTTACCCCTTTTTATATGCAAATCATGTTTGTTATCATGCTAAAAAGTTTCTGATCATAATCATTCATATGTGAAAGGAGGCAGGTTGGTAACAAAACGACTCAAAGGCCAGGGCACTAAGCACACAACTGTAAAATTGGCTATAAGACATGGGAAAAACTCTCTCAAGTAGTGGACCAAAACGCTGGTTAAGCTACCCCATAAAGATCGTTCACTTTACTAACTACATTTAAAGCTGTATAAGAGAACTTGACCTTGGCAAATTTTTAAAATGTGATTGTAAAGGTTGCCATCTTTGCAATTCTTAAAGGTGTAAATAGATTTTTTTAACCTGGTCTGTAACACGATTTATTGTTATTGTAATAATTTAGCTAGGTGTCCCCTAGTAGTAGAGGGTTTTCTTACCCTCGGCTACAATGTGTTTTATTTAAGTTTCCTTCTTTCTTCAGATTTAGGTAGTATCACCTGTTAGTACTCCGTGCGGAAATACCGTTGACACTACAGTATATATTAATATGTTTTTTAAATTAAATATATATAAGAGAGGATGAAGGGAGAGAGCGATCGAATCCCCCATACATGGGCCTATTCCGATGTAAATTATTTGAAATGTATATTTGGTTCTGTGTCATACTGCGTGGTTATTTTAAGGACGACATCTCATTGGTCAGTTAAAATGACGTCATGTAATTTTAGATTGTTGACATAGGAATAACAGATAAAAATAACCTTCGCAGTATGGGTGCGAACTAATAATAAATTTCAAATAATTATCATGGGGCACGGGGATTCACTCTCTTACTTCATTCCCTCTTGATATATACATGTATATATTTTTGACCTGCGATATCGAGTTACTCGGCGTATATTCTACGGTATACCACCTCAGGCTATTACATAGCTAGAACAGGCTCGCGTCCTTGGAGGCAAAGGGACGACTGTTTTGTTACGAGGCCGAATGATTTCAAATTCTGAGAAAGTTTTACTGGTTATGATATGTATTTGTTTGTGTAAAATTTAAATACAGGTCTTCTTTTCATCTCTTTTTAGTGTTGTTGCATTTGAGATTAATACTGTGGGGAGAGTTGACAGGTAAAACAATGGTTTTATTGGTCTTGCAGAACTTAGCTCAATCAAAGGATAAAAATAGGCCACCAATCCGCTCGCTCAGGTGAAAACCATTAACCCTTATAAATTTTCAAAGACTTTATTCACGATAGCCTGCGAGCAGGCTCTCCTTTGAGTTTTATGCGCGAGATGCGACACTCGAGCGGCGAAGCCGCGATGGTGTGGGGCGAGGTGGGCGGGCTGAATTTAGTTAGTTTTGGTACATGTTTTTTTAGCATTGAATTATGGCATCATTCATATCTCCCAGGCTCTGTGACAGTCTTATTTGGTCTTTAAGTTTATTTTCCAGTTGATCAAAGAGGCTTGCCCCAAGAACAATACACAAGAGGGTCACTTTTAAAGATGTTCTGAATTTTTTATCACTTTCTGTTTTATTTTATTTATCTTTTCTTCTGGATATGTACGTACTAACTGTAAGATTGTAGATAGTTTCAACAGACGAAGAATCTATTGAAAAAACCATTGTTATTATTATTATTATTATTATTATTATTATTATAAAACCCAAACGAGAGCCTGCTCGGCTATATTCACAAGGTCATGATCTTCGTTTTATCATTCAACTGCAAATCGTCGCTGACGTAGAATTCTTCGGAAATGCTTATAAAAAGTCTAGGTACTTCAAAGAGAAATTCTAATTTAAAAGCAAGTAGAATAAGTTCCTTTAACACAAAATATTCTAAATTTCTTTTCAGCGGCTCCACCCCGCAGGCAGCGTCACCGGCTCCCAGTTCAATCTCGATCGCTGATCCCCCAGAGCGTGACTGCAAGTATTACTGCTGCGCATGTGACAGTGACCATGAGTGGTACTCACTAGAAGGCAAAGGTAAGGGTTCCAGGGGCCTCATTATACCCTAGTTGACAGAGAGTGCTAAATTGTTGCTTCATAGGTGATAATCATGCACGATTGTCACGAATTAAAAGGAAAAGGTAAAAACTTGTACTACTCGAAAAGCTGCTTTTGATAGCACGGTCGGCCGTAGTATTTCTGGCCGCAAAGGCTGTTATTCTGGTTTTCACTGGCGACGGAAGAGGAAGCACAAACATAAGGGCCAACATTAACAGAGTTAATGATTATTGGATCAAGGCAAAGACTATCTGTTCAATGCGTCGACGTAGAAATCAGAATTGATGAACAAATTGTCGAGAGAGTTGATCATACTAAATCTTTGGGTGTTATCATTGATGATCATCTCTCTTGGTGTAAACACGTTGAAGAGATTTGCAAGAAGGTCTCTTCGGCTATAGGTGCCCTTAAACGAGTGCGGCCCTTTATATCGAAAACAAACTGCAATTCAAATTTATAACGCTTTTATTATACCACATTTTGATTACTGCAGCCCTGTCTGGGACTTTTTGAGTGGTTACTTGAGTGATAAGCTCCAAAAATTACAGAATCGTGCAGCCAGAGTTATTACTAAATCACCCTTTGATACAAGCTCAAACCACCTTCTGTCCACCCTCGACTGGGAGAGGCTATTTCTTCGACGAAAGAAACAGAAAGCGTTGATGATGTTTAAAACTATGAATGGACTTGCCCCAGATTATCTTCAAAGTCTTTTCTCTCAGCGTCACTCTGTTTATAACTTGAGAGACTCTGAGGGAAAGCTGACGCTACCCAAACCAAACACCAATTATTTGAAACGAAGCTTCTCTCACAGCGGGGCTATGTTATGGAATAACTTGCCCAAATGCCGAAAAAATGCTGTATCTTTTAATAATTTTAAGCAAATTATTAAGAAGATAGCTGATATATCGGAGTCCTACACGGCAATCATGTAAAGCAGTTGTAATTAGTTTTAGTTATTTACTTAATTAAGCTTAATTAACTGATGATTTTCCGTGTTTAAATAAAGTAAAAAATAATAATAAGATATACGTAAATAAACTTAAAACAAAAGCAGTAAGGTAAATGGGTGCGCCTGTTCCTGTTATGTTCACACGTTACTATTGTTATCATTAGAAGGATGACTTTGCTATGCTTACACCAGGCCTTACTTGCCAGAGTCTGCGCTGCCTCGTTTACTGTACTGTAGTTCACATTTCCCGTTTCATTCTGATAAGTCTTACAACCGATTTTTGTGAGGAGACCCAGGTCTTTGAAACATTATTCATGGTTGTTTATGATGAGAACGCAAAGACCACAGCTACTACATTAGACGAACAGTTAAGTTACCTTACTTCAATGCAGTAAACTTACAGCAAGTCTGGTGTCCAGTACTGCATTTTGCAGGAATTTGCTAATCTTTTTGCTATTTCCTTATTTTGCAGGAATTTGCTGGGTTTTATTGCTTCTTCTATTCTATCTGTTAATCGGAGTCATAATACTCCCAATTGCTCTTCCTGTGACTGTCTTGTGGTTTCTGTGCTGTTGTTTCATGGACACTGATTGAATGTGAATTCGTTGAAAATTTCAAAGAAACCTTTTTCTTTGTAGAGGAATACTGTAGTAAGTGTTTGACGCTCATTTTAATGAAATAAAAAGTTAACCAACAGTTTCTGCTAATTCAAGGTACCTTCTTTAATTTTGGGACTATTCCTGAATAGTATACTGGAGAAAGGTGGTAATCTAGCTATCGTGCCAACATGCGTCGCTTAATCTACATGATCACTGTGTATAAGGGAGTAACCTCGTCCCCAGGCTCTTCTGGTCATAGCAGGTCAAGTGTCTCCAACAATATTGGAGATATTAGTTCAACACGGCCGAAGGCTCGTTTTCGGCGTATTGACGATTGTTTTCGAGTTCACGTGACCTGCCAAGTGCCAAGGTCATCTCTCCCTGCCACTATGAATAGTGAGGAGACCTTAGAGATTAAGTTGTATTAGGGAGTAATTAATTCGCAGTAGTCTATCTACTTTCTTTTTGTAGTAATCAATGAACTTTTGGATCAAACCTTTTTTTCCCCTTTATTAGCTAAATTATCTACTTAAATATTTGTTTATGTATTTATGCTGTGTAAATTGCATTAAATTAAAAACTGTGAACTGATAATTACACTAATTTGTGTTGGCTACGAGTTTTAACGTGTCGATGGTATAAGTGTAACAGCAAGCATGTGCCTTAGATGCTTGCGGTTATAAGTTTAGGAGAGCAGAATTCCTGCGTTTTACACCCTCCCTCTTGACTCTAACTTTCCCAGGTTAACGAAGTCCTCCAGTCGAGGAATCTTCTCGATTTCTGCTCCAAAAGTTTGAACGTCAAAAGTGCAAATCTTTTTTAATGGCAAAAGTATTTTATTTGATTACAAACGGCGCAATTTTCTGTTAAGAGATTCAAAACCCCGATAGTTTGCAAACCAAACCACTTGGACTAAATTGAACAGTCTTCAAACCTAGTTTTCCCTGGACTAGGTGGCGGGTGGAGTATTCCTTGATGTTATATCATTGTATGTACTCCAATAGACAATGTTCTCGGCCAATGAACGCGCTAGAATTCTGACAGTAATTGTTAAAAAAAAACTGAAAAGGATAGGCAGATAGATACTCAGAGAAAATAGACCAGTCAGTCTTTCGAGTTCTCACAGCCAATGATGTCAGGACTTTATTAACCAATTATCGTTAAACCATGAACTTATTATACACGATTCACTTTCCACTGCAACCGCTCATGTTATCGAAACGTCAGGCGATGTCAACAACAACAGATCTTTCCAGCACTACTTTCAGCTTTATCTGAAAATCTAATTCAAATTAGATTTAGTTTTTTTATAACTCGATTTTCCACCCTTGATCAATTCCCATGAGGGGAAGCTTTCCATCTGACCGAAGAAAGCGAAACGGTTTCGAAAGGATCGAAAGCGAATTTTCTTTGTTTTGCATTATGTAGATGCACGGGATCCATTTAGCCGAAACAACTGAAAGTTCCTTTGTAAAATAGAACTGAAAGTTAGGATAAGAAAACATTATTAGAGCTCCAAGCTCTACAGAGTTGCCGAGGAGAAGTACAAGCCAATATAAGAGTATATAAGCTGTTACCTGAAAATGAGCAGTGGACAAGAAGCCGCAATTGCTGTTCGAGAAGAGCGCGCTTGGATCGGAGGTGTTGAAGTGGCAAAGAAAACAATAATAGCTGCCACGGACGAAGGGTGAGCTTGAGTTATTTATTCTAAGTTGTTCCTTTAATTTATTTCTTCTATCGTAAAGCATTGTTTTCAGAGTAGGGACACCGAAGGGAAAGAGATCTCTCTGAGGCAAGGGTTCAGATTTTGTTTATTAATTTTATTTTAGTCAATCATCTATTAACCTATTGATATAATTGTACAATGATTCGCTAGAGTTAACACCGTCCTCGATAATTCTACCACTTGTGGTAACGATAGCTTAAGTTGTGTATTCGGTTTGATTGCTTTATTGCGTTTCGACTTGAATTGCTATCATTTTGTAAACTCTGGAGACTCTTTACAAAAAAGTAAAACATCAGTTTTGGTTAATTTTAAAACCAGGTGTAGCGATAATAGCCTTTCAAACAACTGAACCCAGCCTTGTTTGTTGTTAACGCATGTAGCGTAAGATTCACACTTGTTGAATTTTGAAAAGGAGGAAGTGACACAAAGTGCTTGAATGTGGTCTGCGACTTGTCTAATTCAACACAGTTTTGATACCAAAAATCGAGTCCAAATTGCAAAGTTTAATTACTACAACTTCCAAACCCTCGCTTTTAATGCTAAGTTGAAGTTCAATTTGAGATTTTGCATTGACAAGATTCAACCTGGATTAAACGGGTCGGACTGATTGGTGTATTTTATACTTTTACATATTTTCTGATGTTGCGGTGTCAATCAAACATCACATGCCAATTTTAGGGCATATGAAGCGAAATTTGTTTTTATGCCCTCATAATATGTACCTTTTGAAATATACGATTCCAAAGTTTGAGCGGCTAAGAGTCTAAATTGGCGATTTTACAAGCGTTGAAAGTTGGCCTATTTCGCCCTAAAAAATGGTCAGAGGCCTGGGTCGAGTTTCTTGCGAAATATGAAACTTTCACTTTCATCCTGTTTCATTCAAGTCTGAAAAGAAACAAACGCTATTATGAGATATTCTTGTCTATCTGCCTTATAATTCTAAGCTGCAAACTTGAAAAGACCCAATGTAATATCAATTTAAGGACGAAATTACAGCCACATATAACGTGAAATATGAATCAATTGTGCGTCAGAAAAGTTTCAGTTCTGAAGGTAAAGTCGTCACGCTCCCACCTTCGCCAGAGAAACTTGTTGTAACGATAAAGATTTAATCCTTCGTGTTTACAGTGACAAGGGGGATCAACGGGACAAAGTATCTGTGAAGGAAAGTTAGAAATGTTAAGTTTTGAGATATGAACATGAATTGTTAATTTTTCTCTTCTTCTTTTTTTCAAAAGTTTATCGTTATATAAGTGAAGTTTGGCACCTTATGTAACTAGGTTATAGTTTTTTAAGTTTTTTGTACTTTTCAGATGCACGTACGTATTGAGAACGAACTTTTCAGCTCATCTTAGCAGGGTCTGGATGAAAATTACTCTGTGTAATTCTAGTTTACCCTGTCTAAATAAAGTGTTGTTGTTGTTGTTTTTATAGAATTGAATTAATTACCTCAAAAACTGGTTGGTGTAAGACAAACATAGAATTTCGATGTGCTTGTCTTAAGCCAACTCAACTTCAGTAATAAGAATCGTTTTCTTTGGGAACCGTTGTTGATTTTTTTTTACGTTTTGAGTATAGTTAGAGCTGGTCCCTGAAGAGGACAAACAAGGATTGGCAAAAATCAATGTGTCCTCCATATATTAAAAAATTATGATAATGTAACATTTTGCATAACATTTAAAAACGATTTTTCTTTTTTAGTGTAATTGCCCTTGAGATTAATACTGTGGAGACAACTGACAGGTAAATCGGGATTTTATTGTTTTGATATACATCGGAAACCCTCCTAACGCCGGGGCACTATGTAACGTTATTGCAATTACTTTCTTTTAGACCAAACTAAAGCTCAGGTAGTAAATTCTAATAGTTAACTGCCTCCTTTAATCCGCACTCCCCGTTAATTTGGTCAGATTTCCCTGGACTTTTGGTGGCCAAATTATTGGATAAACGGAGTTCTACTGCGGCTTGGCGCCGTAGACTTGGCGGGGCAGGGGAGTAGTGGCCTGTGTGTTGCACTTTCCAAAAGGATTTTCGATTGCAAGAGCGGACGGGGGTTGTTCCAAGGTTGGTCTCTGCATTTTGTGTTGTTTCATTTGACAAGAAACCGTACTCTCTACCCACTTGAATAAATGAGTAGCGGCGGTGAAAAATGCGGGGAGGGGGGGGGGGGAGGGGGGTGACACTGCAAAACGTGCACACCATGTAGAGGTTTCAATCAGCCAGGTGTAAAATCTTTCATGTCACAACAAGTTAGTGTTGAACTATAAGTAACGTTATTGCAGTTACTTTCTTTTAGACCAAACTAAATCCAAGGTAGTAAATTCTAATAGTTAACTGCCCCCTTTAATCCGCACTTCCCGTTAATGTGGTCAGATTTCCCTGGACTTCTGGTGGTCAAATTATTGGATAAACGGAGTTTTACTGCGGCTTGGCGCTGTGGACTTGGGGCAGTTGAGTAGTGGCTAGTGTGTCGCACTTTTCAAAAGGATTTTCAATTGCAACATCGGTGGGTGGCTGTTCCAAGGTTGCTCTCTGCGTTTTTTGTTGTTTCCTTAGACAAGAAACCGTACTCTCTACCCACGTGAATAAATGAGTAGCAGCGGTGAAAAATGCGGGGGGGGGGACACTACAAAACTAGCACACCATGCAGGGCTTTCAATCAGTCAGGTGTAAAATCGTTCATGTCACAACAAGTTTAACTCCCAAAAAATTAGCGGGGGAAGTTAACCTTGTCCTGGGAAAAAAGAAACTCTTCTTCACTTTTCCTCGAAATGAAACAAGAATTGAGGCAAAAGCCAACTTGAAATTCCCTATTCTATTTAGATATTATTTTTCGCTAAAGGGAAACTTGATCTGGAGAAGAGGCTCCCCAGGGTAGCCACGATTTTCTCGGAAGCGATGTGAAAAAAATCAACCTCGGGATATGGAAAGGACAATAGAAATTACGCTAATAGAGAACTTGCAACCGTGGTTAATATAAATCTAAAGTAAAAACAAAGTGGATAAAGATGTTTTAGATAGATAAATTACTAGTCACTATATTTTCAGTGGTTATGGCAATAATAACCCGAGGGCGGCGTTACCCAGTTACCCTCAACGGGCAGCGTTACCAGCTCCCAATCAAGTCGTGATCGCCGATCCACCACAACGTGACTGCAAGTATTACTGTTGTGCGTGCGACAATACGTACCAGTTGTACGATTTACGAGGAAAAGGTAGGACCTTGCATCATTATTTCTCCGATACGTAGAAAACCAAATTAGGCTACGGCACACATTGCTGACTTGAGATTTGTTTGATAGCGTGATGAAAGCATAACCCTCTTTCAACTACAATACGTCATTTCCCTGATCCGTTTTCAAACCTGGCCCCGGTTTCCCTTCGCAGATGTGTTGTGCTGAAGGAAATCGCACTTTATTATTTCAAAGATTTTTTTCGGTTACTTCTCTTTCTTTCTTTACTGTTTGACGATGGAAAGAAATAACATTACTACATTGCAAGGAAAATAAGGAAAGTTACTTAGCTTGGGGGAGTGAGACCTTCCCTATAAAAGTGGCGGGGGTGATCGTCTCGTACCTAGCAAAATAAACATATATCAGCACATATCCTTATTTATCACACTTTCTTTCTTATCTTTTGCTGTAATTATTAATGAATTTAGAAATAACATTTTTTCTCATTTTTTTTTCAGGCATTTGCTGGATTTTATTACTTCTTCTCCTCTATTTAATCGTAGGAGTCATTGTACTCCCGTTTGCTGTCGTATTTTGGTTGGTCCGGTGTCTTACTTGTAACAATGACTAATTAAATTACGTGTTGACCAACTCCCTGTGCTTTTGCATGGTTAAAACACATGGAACAAGAGAATTCTGAAACTAATTTTTAAATTCACGCTTACGTCTTAACATACCACGTTTTAACTCTAAAAAGCGTATTGGGACTATGATATGACGAGTTACATGACTCATATCAACTGGGTTGCTGTAGATATGTCTTTATTACCTAGTACTTATCTCTATAAGCGATGTTAACTCAGGTTGATAGAGCAAATGCATGTAACAGCTTCCAGAGCTGGAAAACGCGTGCGAGCAATATTGTAAAGAAACTAGTTTTGGTTTAACGGATTGACTTTATCCTCACCCTCGAGCTTGGTGGACAACCTTTAATATGAGAATTATGTTTTTTGCATGTGAATTGGAATGCATCTTCATATGAAAAGCTGTGCACCAATTTGAATTAAGGCTCGCTTTGTAGAAAAGGGCAAAGGCATTTCGGAAAAGGCTTGTTGGTTTAGGAAGTGGCGCCAGTCTTTTAAACCAAAGCACTTGAAAACGAAAGCAATTACTTTCGGCCATCAATCGAGAACAGCACAATAATTTTAATTAAAATAAGTTACCGAGAAAATTGCAAAAAATAATGATTGCCAGCGCTCCAGAAAAGCAACAAGACTTAACGTGAAACAAAAACAAAGGGGAAATACTTTCGACCCTTAATTGAAAACCTTTTCAATTTTGCTCGAAATAACTCACCGGGAATCTTACAACTTACGTAACTGGTGATTGACCCAGCAAGACAATGAAAACAACACTGCATATTTTTGGGTAATTTAGATTCTTTTTCAAGTTGTAAATGCGCTTGCGCAATGAACGACTTATGGCAGTTGGTGGGAGAGTTGTCACTCACTCCTCATGTTGTAAATGGAAAATGCAAATTAAAATATTGCATACAAAACGCGGACTCACGTTTGGAATAAAAGTACCATTTCGGCCAAATGAGTTATCTGTAACTTTTTCTTTTTCTAGTTTTGTTTTTGATTTTTCTTTTTGTAGTACCGGTATGCTGGTAGGCTTTTCGTCTTTAAGAGCCATTTTCTGAGAATATCGAGAATCGAAAGACACTCACAAAAAATCGAATTTTTTTTTATTTTGCCAAAACATCCCTTTGGGTAAGCTAATTCAAGAAAAAATAATCAAAAGTTCTAACGAGTTATTTAACGGACGAAAATTTAAAAAGTTCGAAAAATGCATAAAATGGCGGTTTTAGGGTCTCTAAACGGGTCAAATTCTCACTCAACTTTAGGAAGCCGGTGAGAGCGTAAAAAAGATTCTTTCAAAACGAAACAAACCACGAACATTATTTAACCTTTGTACTTCAAAACTGTATAATAAATTTGCCAATGTTTCGTTTCGAACATTTTCAAACGGCGTTCTTATCGAGCCGCTCTTAACCTCGTTTATCACAAGGTAAAATGAAGGCCAACTTCGGCCGCTTAAAACGGCTTCTGGTATGTATCATTCAATGATTAAGACTACACAGAAAGAAAGCTCTGTTATCGTACTTTTAACTAGGAAAGTTACAGCTTTGGGAATTAAATACTTCTCCGTCAGTAAATTTTTACTGTGTAGTGATCTGAGCGGGTAGAATTATATGCAAATTACAGATTTAATCCCTGGAATACTGCTAACAATTACAAAAGTCGTTTAAGATAGGCTCACCATTAGTTACACATCCACGCACAATGTTTTTCCTGATCTTTGAAAGAAAGTTCTGCTTTCTTGAGTCGTGCTGAGTCTTATTATGTTAGAACAAAGCAGATTTTTAACGGCATTTCAACAAGACAGGAATCCACTCATTCAACTGAACCAAGACAACATCGAAAACACTGTGAAACGACGTATTATGCCGCTTACCTTGCCAACCGAAAAAGCAGCAATACAACAGGAAAACATTCCAAACTGTAAACAAACGAATTTTCAGTTTCCTGATACAGCGAAGATATTTTAAACTCATCGCGTAGAGGAATAAGCGGAAAGACAGGTGACCCTCACATGTCACACCACACTAACAGAGAGTCACGTATTCGATTTCTGTCATGTGACTTGAGATAAAAACTTGGCAGAAAGTTAAAAAGAAAAAAAATTGCAACAGATAGCCAGTACTTTGTTGGATTACATGTTAGCATAAGCCCCACAAAGGAGTTTTTACGGTCACGACTCTTTCTATAAAGTGCAGTAATTTCGCAATGTACGTGCTGTTGTAATTTTACAACTAATTTAATTACAGCTCATGACATAAAATAAATTTTGCGGTAAGTTACATTCAGAGTGTGTACGTACTGATGTTATTTTGTTCTGGAATTACTGTGTTCCATTATTTTGGCCACAGGTACTTCAGAGCACTCGGCGTCCCTTAATCTAGGTTCTGAAGAGTCGCGCTATCCCCGTGCCCTCCAGCGCCCGGGCGGGGGGCGGAAAGGGGTCTTTTGACCAATGTTTGGGTGTAGGGTGACGCTGCAGGTTTGACATCCTGACCCTATTTAGGACAGAAAAACGAAATGGAATTTTGATCGTGCTGACCATTCCCGGTTGGGGAAGACGCGCATAAGATTATGTACCATGTTTAGGCTCAGAGACCAGCGGCACACCCCAGTATAGACCACATAAGGCAGTAACTCTCCTTTCCGGGGGGTGGGGGACGTGCTTAGCCTTAACTCGCTTAACTGTAGCACAATATTTATCGACGATAGCACGGTGTGATTATTGAACTTCCCCTGATGTAATCTTCCTTGGCAGCAGTTTGATCGAGCGAGACGCGAAAGCCACGCGGGCCCATGTGAGAACTCGCCCACATGATACCCATCCTCGCTTTGCTATTTGGTTTTTGCGTCATGAGATTGGAAGCTTAGAGTTCAAAGTATATTTATCTTTGCTTTTTGATTATTTAGGCATGTTTTCAGTAAAAGAGTCTCACCAATATGTCCTCGCCACAGAGCGGAGCTTGGTATTCGCTGGAGATGCTCTAAAATGAGAAGTAGTGTTCCTCCTGAAATGGCCGCACATAAAACAGCCACAGCTAACTAGGTAGACTTACGTGATCCAACTTGTACAAGCTTCCCTCCAGCTTTCAGTATGAACGCAGATTGAGCGTTTTCCAGTCAGCGATCACCCTTAGCTGTGGCTGTTTTATGTGCGGCCATTTTAATTCAGGAGGAACACTTCATCTCACTGTAAAGCATCTCCAGCGAATACCAAACTCCGCTCTGTGGCGAGGACATATTGTCAATGACAGGTGGGACTCTTCTACTGAAAAAAAAGGCTCTAAATAACCAAAAATCTAAGATAAATATACTTTGAACTCTAAGCTTTCCACCTCATGACGCAAAAACCAAAAAAGGGCAAGCTAAAATGGCAAAGCGAGAAAAGGTATCATGTGGGCGAGTTCTCGCAAGGGCCCGCGTGGCTTCCGCGTCTCGCTCGCTCGAACTGCTACCAAGGAAGATTGCAATGAAGTTCAATTTTCGGCTTCTGAAATCACATCGTGCTATCGTCATGCTAAACACGGCACCACCCCCCCCCCCGCCCGGAAGGGAGGGTTACTCCCTTTTGTGGACTATACTGTGATGTGCCGCTGGACAGGATACGGTTTTTGGTCTCTGTCAGTCTGTCCCTGAACATGGTACAAATTTTATGCGCGTCTTCTCCAGCCGGGTATGGTCAGTACGATCGACATTCCATTGCGTTTTTCTGTCCTAAACAGGGCCAGGGTGCCAAACCCGCAGCGTCACCCCTACACCCAAACATTGGTCAAAAGCCCCCTCCCCCCGCCCGGGCGCCGGAGGGCACGGGAGTGGCGCGACTAGAACCTAGATTAAGTGACGCCGAGTGCCATGAAGTATCTCTGGCCAAAATAATGGAACACAGTAATTCCAGAACAAAATGCAATAACATTACCTGCTCGGGCTACTAAAACAACAACTTGAATTCACTGTCAACCGCTTTATCTGCACTTGGTCGCGAGTGAAGATGCCGCGAGATGTCTCTTGTGCATTCTTTTTGGGAAAAAACTTCAACGTGGCCTGGGTAATCACTGCTTAATCCACTAGGCAGTAACCCTCTCCAGAAAAGCGGTAAAACAACTCGCACCATATATCAGTACAACACAATCTGAACGTAACTTACTGCAATATTTATTTTATTTCATGAGCTGTAATTAAATTAGTAGTTAATTACAACAGCACGTACATTGCGAAATTACCGAACTTTATAGAAAGAGTTGTGACCGTAAAAACTCCTTTGTGGAGGCTAACATGTAATCCATGAACTGAAAGTACTGCTATCTATTGCAAGTTTTTTTTTCTTAATTTCCCAACAAGTTTTTATTCCTGTATTTATATCTCAAATCATATGGCAGAAATCGAATACGTGACTCTCTCTCTGTCAGTGTGGTGTGACACGTGCGGGTCATTGCAGAGGTCACTTGTCTTTTCGCTTATTCCTCTACGCGATGAGTTTAAAATATCTTCGCTCTATCAGGAAACTGAAAATTCGTTTGTTTACAGTTTGGAATGTTTTTCTATTGTATCGTTGCTTTTTTGGTTAGCAAGGTAAGCGGCAGAATACGTCGTATCACAGTGTTTTCGATGTTATCTTAGTTCAGCTGAATGAGTGGATTCCTGTCTTGTTGAAATGCCGTTAAAAATCTGCTTTGTTCTAACATAATAAGACTCAGCACGACTCAAGAAAGCAGAACTTTCTTTCAAAGATCAGGAAAAACATTGTGCGTGGATGTGTAACTAATGGTGAGCCTATCTTAAACGACCTTTGTAATTGTTAGCAGTATTCCAGGAATTGAATCTGTAATTTGCATATAATTCTACCCGCTCAGATCACTAAACAGTAAAAATTTACTGACGGGGAAGTATTCAATTCCCAAAGCTTTAACTTTCCTGGTTAAAAGTGCAATAACAGAGCTTTCTTTCTGTGTAGTATTAATCATTGAATGATACATACCAGAAGCCGTTTTAGGCGACCGAAGTTGGCCTTCATTTTACCTTGTTATAAACGAGGTTAAGAGCGGCTCGATAAGAACGCCGATTGAAAATGTTCGAAACGAAACATTGGCAAATTTATTACACAGTTTTGAAGTACAAAGGTTAAATAATGTTCGTGGTTTGTTTCGTTTTGAAAGAATGTTTTTTACGCTCTCACCGGCTTCCTAAAGTTGAGTGAGAATTTGACCCGTTTAGAGACCCTAAAACCGCCATTTTATGCATTTTTCGTACTTTTTAAATTTTCGTCCGTTAAATAACTCGTTGGAACTTTTGATTATTTTTTCTTGAATTAGCTTACCGAAAGGGATTTTTTGGCAAAATAAAAAAGAATTCGATTTTTCGTGAGTGTCTTTCGATTCTCGATATTCTCAGAAAATGGCTCTTAAGTTCCAATTTCTGCTTCTGAAACCTCCATTGCGTTTTCCAGATTTTTTATTTGGTTTTTCTTTGTCCTTTCTTCTCGGTTAAAATGCTGCTTTTAATTTTGTGGATGTCATTAGCTTTTTGAATTCTGCTTTTCGAATTTCGAAATTCGGACTCTCGGTTCGGGTCGGCAGAGGGAGAATGGGAATGACATATCCTTCCAAAAAACAAATATGGCGGCCTTCGGTGAAGTTGCAGATGAGGTCTTCGTGAGAGATTTAGTCACAAGGGGAGTTTCCCACCGAGAAATAAGTGATTTTTATCGTTCACAATACCCACACGTGCGAGGATTAACTGAGAGAAGTGTAAGGAGGTACTGTAGCGAAAGATCGATTCATCGCATTTCTAACGATGAACTCGATGTTATTGTCGCGGAACATATTCGTCTTTATGGTCACAGTTACGGCAGACAGATGATGCAGGGAAGTGTAAGAGCCCAGTTAGGGATAACGTCAGGTGCCATAAGTCAAAGGAGAATCTCCGAAGCATCTCGTCGTGTTGCACCTCGTGCTTTTCAAGCCAGAACTTTTGATACACTACAACGGACTAATCCCATTCCTTATTTTGCCCCTTATTTTGGATATAAAGGCCATTTCGACCAAAACGAAAAAGTTGCACAGACGTTTGGGATGACCCACGTGTTCTTCATTGATGGTTGCTCGAGATTCATTTTAGGATCAGTAACTATGCCCATCAAAAATCCTATTCTCATCTATGAACATTTGTTTAGACCTGCATTAATGATGTATGGATTATTTGAGCAAATACGAATGGACCATGGAAGGGAGTTTGTTCTTTGTATCTTTGTTCAAGAACTGTTGAAGAGATATAGATTCAGTCAGAGACGTTTACCCTGGAGGCAAACACCGTCTACAAGTAACTATGTTGCAGAGCGTATGTGGCCCGAGGTTAATAAGCGAATTAACTATCCTATAAAACGTCAACTTTGTGAGATACAAAGAGAGGAGAATATTGACTTTGCTCACCCAGTTATAATGTTTTGTGTTTCATGGGTGACAATGTATGTTGCACAGGATGCCACTGAACAATTGATCTGTTCATGGAATCATCACAGGATCCCAGGACCAGAAGGGTGTGTGCCAGTGGAAAATATGATGCAGACATCATGTGCAGTGCATCTACCAGCTGAAATGATTCCAACTGTTAGTGAGGCAGTAAGAATGTACGAAGAAAGAGGAGGCAATCTTGCCCGTGATGCAAGTTTCGGTACTGATCCTCTAGTAATGAGGCCTGACCTGACTGAATCTCGTGAAAGACTGTTTTCCAGTGCACAACCATCAGGACAGAGCATATTTGCCGATGTTGTGCATGGTGAACATCAAAGCTTAAAAAGAGCAATCTTGTACTTTATTGAGGTAACAACATACCTTGCAGGGTTTCTTACTGAGTAAGGGTCGGTATTGCAGGTTTTTCTCCGGAGCTTAGGGTAACATGGCTGTATGACCTCTTCTGTCAGTCACATTCTATCGACACTCTACACTTCTGTAGTTAAGTGGGGAACTGCTAATGGTCACACAATATGTTTGAACAAAAGGCAGCAAGACAAGTTCCCTTTGTCACGTCCTTAGCTTTCACTGACTCTTACAAAAAAATGGGAATAAAGTTCAATGACAAAACCTTATAGTGATTGAAGGTACTGAATATTAACACAAAGGGAAATTTATTGATGTCGGGCAATCGTACTTGACAGTTTACAGAAGATCTTATATCATACACACAGTTCCAAAATAACCAGGGAATGTAAGTATTCACTATAACTGGAGAGAAGGTTCCTTTGATAGGACAACTAAGAAAGATTCTTTCTTTATCATATAAATTTGCCACTCCATAAACTATAGGGAGAATGGGTACAAGGTTTCAGTGCAATGATTTCTGGGATCGTGTGGGTTGACAAGTGTTAGTTATGATTGGCTAATGGTTGCCTTGGATTCCATCGACCAATCATAACTATTGCTTGTCCACCCAAACGATCCCAAAAATCGTTGCGCCATAAGCTTGTACCCATTCTCCTTATAGTTTCTGGAGTGGTGAATTATGTACTTTTTAGCCTGAACCATCAGCATGATGAAAAGCGAATAATTTATTTTGGTTGTTTAGGGGATTTTTTTTAGTTCAAATTCTTCTGGACTTTGATAGTGGCTTTATATGTTGATATACATATTGCTCGATGTTGTCCAAAGTGCATTTTCGTAATTAAAAACTACCATTATGTGCTCATTACAGGTCATATTATTTACTAACGAATGACCTAATAACTTATTTATAATTCAGTTTTTAAAATAATGATACCCATTCAAATTACATTTCTAATAACCCAACTGGTGCAGAAACGTATTTGAAAGTCAAGCCGTATGTCACTCACATTCATGTTTAGGTAGCAGACCATAAACTATCATTGATGGTTCATAAGTGTTGAATAAGGGTATGTAAACTGAACTCTCATGTTTGTATTGATCCTTTTTTGAATGCCATTGGACGTACATGTACAGTAAATACATTGTATTAGAGGTCAGCTATAAGACCAGTAAATAATTTACTTGGCAGTCATATTTAATGCTAAAGGTTCAATGGAAAAATACCATAGAAGTGATTTGACATTTTTTACCAACTCGTGAATGCTAAGGTTTTCCATCGGGTAGTTTACTAATAGAGTATAAGAAACAAAAGAATATTAAAAAATGCATCTCCCCCTCTTAAAACAAAACATACAGAAAGAGAAAGATACCCCTCTCCAAACAACCTACAAATGCAGTGGGTGAAAACGAAAACAAAAATAGTACTAATAAGAATAAGAATAAGCTGACAAGAGTCCCATAACTTTTCCTTAATGCCCTGGTGATGATTTTTTTTTTGGCCTTGATTTCACCCTTATTACCAGTATTATGTAGAAGAACCTGATGTAAACATAGTGAGAGAAACCAAACAGGTATCCCTTAATCATACAGAGAGGTCATTTCCCAACTGTCATGCAGGGCAGTGAAGTGATTACAAGAAATTACCCAGACTAAACACAGTCTCAATGATCAAATACCATTTATTTAGTTTTGAACATTCCTAGAAATGATTGAGTATAATTTAAAAAGTATCCGTAGTCTGTAATAGACAACTTTACTAAGTACATAATTTGTGACTTCGTAAGCTGCATTGTGGAGGCATGAATTCTGGCACAGAAACGAAGATGTTAATATGACAGGTACATGACAATACTTGAGGCTTTACTTCCAATATGAACTATCACAGAAACTCTGACAAACTACTGGGGCTTGGCTGGCTTGTTTGATGCCATTCAGTAAGAGACCTTATAACTTTACTAAAAGTTAATTCTTTATTTTGGGGGGGGGGGGGTACTGATTTCCTTGTTTTTTTTTTGGTTTTGTTTTGTTTTGGTTTTTTTCAACAGAAGAGTAACAACTGTTTAGAGTTCCTTACATGAACAGCTTTATAACTCAAATCAGTACAATAATAGCAAAGACCAAAGAAAACTAATGTTGTTTCAGTTTAGGCTGTGTCACTAGCTGGCACCTAGAGTAAGCAAAACCTCATGTTAATAAGAATTTTATAAACTAAACGTAATGTTAGTCATAACTTGGGCAGAGAAAACAGTTCTATTAAGGACAGTCACTGTGGGTCTAAAACTCTTGCTGCAGCAAGAGGCATCTCCATCAAATCATCATCTTCGGAGTCACTTCCTGTGTTTTGAGTAGTTACTTGAGACAAGGCAGAAGCAAGTGAAATCTCAGGAACTCCAAGGATACTTGCCAACCCTGAGATAATAAGAGGTTTCCTTTCCTTTGAAGGGCTAAGATCACTACGACAGAGAGGGCATTTGTCAATTTTGTAAAAGCATATAAAGCACCCCAAAAGTCTCCCACAGCCTTTGGGGTTTGTACAGGATGTCATCAGGTTACTGCATGTTTCCAAGCAAATAGAACATTTAAAAATTTCCTTCAATGAAGACTTTTCCTCTTCTTTATTCAGCATGCTTAGAATTTGATCAACTTTCTTCTCTAAGGAGCTTGAATTGGTGCAAGTGCTTGGTTTGAACTGTCGATTGGTTGAGGAGTTGCAAGAACTGCTTGTGCTTGGCATTGCTAGGTCTTCACTCTCAAACAAGCCATCTTCCATGTCATCAGAACCGGCAAAGCCATAATCCCGTTTAATAGACTGCCAGACAAGTGGTCTCCATTCTTGGAAATTATTTTTGTACATAACACGGAAAATTTTTTGGCTATTCCAGTAGGTATGACCTAAAATATGAGAATGAATAAATAAGTGTCATAATATTTTTGTTGTTATTCTTTTGCAGTGGTATGAAAGAAAAAACTGACAAACATAATCACAGTGCCAACCTAAAATTTAGCACCCTAAGTAACTTTTGAAACTGTATCTCTGCCCTTGCAAGTTTGCAGTTCCAAGGTTGAGCCCCTGGGTGTACTCTATAAATCAGTATTGGGTGGGTATGTGCTGCTGGGACACCCTTAATTATACTTGAAAGCCATTCTCTTGCTGTGCATGTTGCAACTCTATTTTAGACTAGACACTAAATAACCCTACTGTATCCTAGACTTGTGACTTTCAGAAAGGCTATTCCTATCATAATAAGGTGTTGATTAAACTGCAACCAAACTGGAAAATAGTTTGCTTTAGTTAATGGTTAGTCTCACGCCAGTTGTTTGGGTTACCTTAGTTTCACTCATGTTTGCTAGCAGCTAGCTTATTTAAATTCTTTTTTTTATGTTTCCTTGCATATTTTATATTTTGTTGGAAAGGAAAGCATTGTGTACATAAATCTTGCCCCTTGAATTTTACTGACAACCATACACCCTCGAGTTTTGACTGAAAATTCACATCCCAACCCGTAAATCAGAAATTCTATCAACCCAAATTACTTGACAGCTCAAAGATTTTTACACTGAAACAGCACCGTTTACAAATTTCATTTTTTTCTTTTTTCAGTCGAGCACTCGTTTGACACGTGATATTTACGAGCTTTGTGGAAGACTATCACTATAAACGGCGATATGTATGAAGTTAACGTACCGTTTATCGTATTGACAGCTGAGGGCAGTAAGTGTTAAGTAAGCTTCATTACATGTACTTGAAAAAATAAAAATAAAAATGTCCCACGACAAATATTTGAATCCACTTGCATTAATGTGATTAATGCCTGCTCAAGGAACGTGTAAGAAGAAACTAATGTCTCACCTCTCGTTGAAGGCATATCTCTGATCGGATTTCCTTTGATATCTGTCACCACCAGCTTTGCATCTTCTTCACTCAGCTGTCTCTCAATTTCCGCCACAACGTGTAGAACTGTGTACTGCCCGTGCATCTCCTGTAGTTGACTTAGGTCGATTGGGATTTCCCACATGTCCTCAAAAATGCCATCTCCATCAACAAAGGTTAGCCTGAAAGACTTACTCTCGACAGACTTGCGCTTTTTGCCTTTACCTCCCCAAACTGCTGGGGCAGGTCTTGATCCCATTCCGCTCTGAGGGAAGAATTTGCTTCGACCTCGTGACATGACGTGAAAACTGGACGCCGAAGTCGAAGGTTCAAACCTTTCGTTAAAAAATGCTGGGGAAAAGAAAGTGGCTGCACTGTTGCCACGCCGATTACCCATGCTACCAGTTCCTCCTGAATAATTGGGCATGCACGTATTTTCTTGTTCGTTTTCTTGTCGATGCATGGCCACGACTATGGCGCTGAAGCAATTTGGCGGTACAGTAAACTTTCCGGCTCTATCTGGCCAAATGTTTTCAAAACCCGCTCCACTCTTGACCTTAAGGTGTGCACCAGGTGACTCTATCTGATAAATTCTTTCTATCTCCGATATAGTTAAATCCTCACTTGACAGGCCAACTCGCTTTCCTTCGAAACTGACTGTAATCATACCGGCCATCTTGGACAACACAAAGGCCAATGCACTGGATATTTTCCCGCTTTTTCTCCAATATGAACCAGTCACTTTCCACGCTCCGGTCACATGTAATAGTGACGTACATCTTTGCGCGGGAAAAGACGAAACGCAAAAGTGAAAAGCGAAAACCGAAAATGCCCTGCCTCTTTCGTAAGACAAAGGTTTGTCTTACTGATCAAAGCGCGGGTAGATCTCGAAAGGAATTATTTTTAAAACCTAAGACCCGACTGAGAAATTATCTGTAGAATTTAAGTGTCGAAAACGAAATTATAAAATGAAAACTGAAAAACATCAAACAAACAAATAAACAAAAACAGAACTGAAAACCGAGAATGAAAAGTCAATTTCCTAATTTTGATTTGGCCGTGAAGGTACACTAATCGTTTGGTTGGTGAGCAGATTTTATTTAAATGGTTGTCGTGTCCTTTACATGTGAATTTACTAGGCTTCCTTCCACTAAAAAGAAACTTTGTTGAAAGGCGCTCAAGACTTCCTGCTCCGCCGCGGTTTTTTCTTGTTGCTTTTTTTTTTTTTAAAAAAAGGAAATGCTTTCCGGAGAAGGCGATTGTTTTTGAAACCCATGTCAAAGTGAACTTTGAAATCTTGTTCGGGAAATTTGAATTCTTTTAACGTGTTTAATTTCCCAGTACACCACCGAATGATGGAAGAGAAGCCGTTTTCAAAGTGGTTAAAGTCGGTGGGTCTAGCGTGTCCCAAAACAAGATACCCTGTTACTATCCACCCAGATTCAAAAGTGAGTATTGGCGGGCCGTAATTAAGTCAAGACGCCAATCTCTTTTACGTTAAAGACTGTTGTTGCCTAGCCACGCAGTTATCTTGCCAGTTTCAGCTTTCGGTCCGATAAAATCATAATAAGATGAGCTGCTGTCAATTTCTCTCTAGTTCAGCTCATTTTAGTTGCAAACTAACAGCTAAACTGTAAAATTTAAAACATTTCTTTTCCCGAATCACTTATAGACTTAACCCCGTTTTCAGGGTCATTCATAATGGCAAGATTGTAACAATTCTGTGTTCGCTCAGGGCACGATTCCACTCTCTCTCCTCCCCCAAGATAGTTGACAATAAATTGGCCTCCTCGAAAAGAAACGTACAGAGGAGAGTGGACTGAGAAAAGGTTTCCACAGCTAAGTATGACTGATGTCACAGCGAATAAATTGTTAGCACCAAGCCGTGCGGAAGTGCCTGGATAAAGATAGTAGCGAGTGGTTCAGATAACAAGAAGTAAGGTGAAAATGAGCAGTGGACAAGACGCCGTGATCGCTGTTCGAGAACAGCGTGCCAGGATTGGAAGCATTGAAGCTGTGAAGAAAACAGTGATAGCTGCTACGGATGCAAAAAACACAAACCGCCTACATTCAGAGGTAGTGTGTCTGGCCGCCATTGCAACTTTTTCAACACAAGGGATAGCTGCCTTTGATCTGAGGTACCCTCCAAACGTTTCAGTGTAACAATAATGTTGTTTATGTACAAAGCTCCTTTAGTTTCCTTCACAGGAATCTCACGCAAACGTGTTTTAAGTGAAATATCCATCTCAATATCAACTAAATGATCGAACATTATCCGACTTAAAAGTCTAACGGTGGGGCACAAAAATAAGGGCATGCGGAAAAGCCTGGAGGAAATACCCATCTCTTCTTCTTGCTATTCCTTCTGTAATTTTTCACACTTCTGTTACCGTTATTTTTCAGGAATTTGCTGGGTCCTTCTACTTCTGCTGTTCTATCTGCTCGTCGGAGTTATTTTGCTCCCATTTGCTATCTTGGCCTGCTTGTGTTCGTGTTTCACTAGTAACAACGACTAAGATGTGCTGTATGTCAAGACTGCGTGGCTTATAACAATGCACAATTTTGTTTTGGAAAAATTGACTGAAGGCCTGTTCACAGGCCTTCACACGATACACAGATTAAATAAATTACATCGAGTATCTACCCCTGAAATGATGCAGAAAGAGAAACACTTCTTCAATACCGCGCAATAGCTCAACAATTATTTCTCCATTTTGGAATAATATAGTATTATCGAACTTTGCTATAAGGTAGTAATGTTATCACATTTGTGAACTTCAATATTAACATTTGTTAGACAGCAATGGAAAATGTTTACCCCGTGTTTAGAGTCCTTGTCCCCAGACTCTTCTTCTGATTTTACACAATTTAAAGGTGGATCACAAACCAAGATAGTCCATTCGATGTCTTTACGTAGCGACATGGAAGCAGTTATCGCTTTATAAATGTTGCGTGAGGGTACACGCACCCAATAGCTTCCTAATCGTTTGCTAAGAGTCTCGGGATTCTGACTCCGAGTTATGTCGCTCTGTGAATGGACAACGCTTCTGAGATGATTAAACCGGAACGCCTAATGCACTAAGTAAACGTTCAATATAATACATGATTTTTATCATATCAACCAGCTTAGCTGGTTAAATTAGTGCATTAATTAAACAGGTGCATGAGTATAAAAGTAGAGTAGTTTTCCATAGCCACGTATGACTGACGTCAAAGCGAATAAATTGTCGCCACCAAGCAGAACTGCCTGGTTAGTAGCGAGTGGTTCAGGTAACAAGAAGAAGGTGAAAATGAGCAGTGGAGAAGACGCCGTGATAGCTGTTCAGGAAGAGCGTGCCAGGATTGGAGGCATTGAAGCGGTGAAGAAAACAGAGATAGCTGCTACGGATGAAGGGTTAGGCTGAGCTATATGTTGCTTCTTTGCTCTTTCCTCCCTGTTGTTGTTTCTAATTCTGTTTTCAGAACAGCATATACACCAAATGGAGAGTGTTATTTGAATACTGGAGGTATAAGGTATAGATTTGTATATATTCATGTGTATCTCTGGGACCAAAGCAACTGCTGGTAATCACTGCGACACGAAGCAAGTGTCTATAGTGGGAAGTTAAATAAGAAGTTAGTCAAAAACTCTAAATTTTCTCGAAATGATACTTTTTCGTGTGCTTATCTCTGCCCAGAAATGTTTTTTGCCGTAAATACAGGTTGCTTAGCAGCCTGAAAGGCTAAATGATTTGAAAGAAGATTCATACAACTCTGCATAACTCAAAATTCGGAGCTATTCTGCGAAAGGCGGAAGTGATACAAGGCACTTGGACGCAGTCTGTGACTGAGGTGACGCTTTCCCTTTACGTCACACATCCAAAAAAAAAAATTGCGAGCCTTAAACACAGCTATCAACCGATTATTGTTTTGCAAAAAGTGTTTTTAAAGGGATAAAAACGGGGAAAGTTGACTCTGTTTTCTTAAAAGGAGTAAGTTGCACTTTGGTAGTTGTGAAACTCAGCGTGAAATTCCACCCTTGAGTAAACTTTGGATAGTTTGACATCAGGATTTGACGTATATTGAACTGTTTGACATACATTGAACTTTCTCTGACAGTTTACTTATCAGATTTGGAACCCAAAAATACCAGCTTGGTACTGAACTAAAAAAAGGCATTTCCTTGATTTACCTTGTCATGAAAACATCACAGGCTAAATTTAGGAGGCAGGGAATTTATTCAAATTTTTGTCAACTTTAACACTTTGTTCCACTTAGTGACGTTTACACCACTTAACTGCAAGAGACAAACAAGGAAGAAGCTTCCGCTTTCGACTCCGGGTTTAATCACGCATCGCGGACACGCTTATTACTAATTAAGCGGGGGCCCCCTAGAACGCTTGATCAACAACCACAACAACAACAACGAAAAGGCTTTGAAAAACCTGCAAAGCCGGAATTTACTTGAACAAAGGTCTATTAATTATTTATTAGAGAAGAGAACAAAACTTGGTTAAACCTTATTTTAACGTTATTTGTACAGAATGATTTTGTGTGTTATATTTAGTGTGTAGAGGTATTTTACAGCTCTCACTTTTTTAGGATTAGATTTTCGTATTATCTTTGAAACTTCTTGTAATGTGCATTTGATCATATTGTACAGGATAATTTGCGCATAACAAGTGACAAATTATTATTATTGCTGTTATTATTATTATTATTATTATTATTAATGATAACAATATTATCATCATCATCAAAAATCTTTTCTGTTTTCAGTGTGGTCGCCTTTGAGATTAATACTTTGGAGGCAGACGGCAGGTAAAATTGTTTTTTTTTGGGCATAGTAACTTTTAAAGAATTGCCATTATAAAGTGTTCGCAACTTGAAAAATAACATTGGAATAAAGGACAGCAGAGCTATTATGCTTGGTGAGAAGTTGTACCAAGTGAAAATCTTAAGTCAAGAGAAGAAAGATATTTTAACTACAGAAATTCTACATCATTTTATTTCAGTGGTTATGGCAACAATAACCCAATGGCAGCATTACCCAGCCAGCCGCAACAGACAGCACTACCGCCTCCCACTCGAATCGTGATCGCTGATCCTCCTGAGCGGGACTGCAGCGATTATTGTTGTGCTCGCGACGATGGGTACGAGTGGTACGAATTAAAAGGAAAAGGTAAGAACGTGTACTACAAAGAAAACAACAATAACAAAAACAAAACAAAAAACCTACGCATTTGAGACCATATTCAAAGGTGGTGTCCCGGATGGTGTGTATGAACGCCATTACACTCCAGTTCTTTCTGGATGTAATCATTTTTGCATTTCTCATCTTGGTCTCCACTTTTTCCTGAGTGTCACGACATAGCTCCCAGTCCACTGGTAACCCGGTTTGACGAGCGCGTTTATCTATTACTTATAGCCTTCCATGTACTTAGTATGCTAATTAAGTCTGAAAAACCCGCTGGGAGTATTTAATAAAAATTACTATTATTATTACAACTTTTTTAAAGCCAAGAGGTAGTCGCTTTTGATTTAGGTACCCGTCAAACGTTCCAGTGTAAAAAGATGTCGTTAGTCTAACACAGCACCTTTCAGTTGCCTTCAAAAGAATCTCATGCAAACGTGTTTTAAGTGAAACATCCATCTTAATATCGACTGGATCATCCAAACGTTATCCGGCTTTATCGTTAACTTGAATAGCTGTCGGTATACCGATCTTTTCTCCTTGTTAGTCCTCCTGCGGTTTTTCAACCTCGTTCCCAGGGCTTTCCCTTTTTGAAACTTTTAAAATTTTAAAATTCTTAAAATTTGACGCCGCGTCAAATTTTAAAAAAGGGAAAAGCCCTGGGAACGAGGTTGGTGGTTTTTCACACTTGTGTTACCGTTATTTTTCAGGAATTTGCTGGGTTCTTCTACTTCTCCTGTTCTATCTGGTCGTCGGAGTTATTTTGCTGCCATTTGTTATCTTGTGCGGCGTGTGTGCGTGTCTCACAGTATCAGTTGACATCAACTAATGCACAATTCTTATAATGCACAATTTTATTTAGAAAATTCCACTGAAAGCCGGTTCACACGATGCGCAGCTTAAATGAATTACACTAAGTATCCACGCCTGAAATTGTAGCGCAGAAACCTTTCCTAGTATTTTCGAACTTTGCTAAAAGGTAGTGATGTTATCACGTTTGTGGACTTCAGGGTTATCATTTGTTAGGGAAGGTTTTACTTGTGTTTCGAGAAATATATAAATTTGGATACTTATGGATAGAATTTTTAGCCGTACAATAATCATATGCACAATAGCTTGTTTTGATGAAAAGAATATTTAATCAGGTACCACATGTGATTGTGTAGGCGCTAGTAGTCGCCGTATTTCGCCTTGATTTGGTCTCAGCGAATAAGTATAGTTAATCGCATTATTTATTTAGTCTAAAAACAACAGCCAGTTAATATTTAGCCTTTTTACCCGATACATTTTGCTTGTTTATTGAGTATTCTTACTAAACCCGCATGAGAGTTCTAAACAAAAGATCTCGGTTAATGTGTTCAATCTGTCAACTACAATGTATTCATAACTGTGTACGTGTACATTTGTACTTTAGACATCACGCTACCCTTAGGACTCACTTAATCAAGGAGTCAGCAGTTCTTTTGTTTTGACACTGTTCCATGAGTAAAGTTCGCAATTCTGTTGTTATACGGGAAACTACTGCCCCATAAGGGACCCTTAACAATAGGTTCACGTGAAATTAAGTTATGTTAAATAACTTTTCTGTTTACAACGCGTGTTATTGCACCACCGTACTTTTTCGAACAAAAGAAATCACTTAGTCATTGTAAACTTGTAGGTATATAAGCATGTATCTTGTGCATTGTAAGAGGGCCTAGATGGCGTTTACTGTTAGGTGTTATTGGCCATATATTTTTTACTGTTAAGTGTTACACAGCCCGAACTTTTACTGTTAACTGTTATATATGAAATGATAGTTAAGTGTACAACACATTCTAGATACTAAATGAAACAAGAACAATAACTGAAATAACTGAAAAATAACTGATAACTGAAACTACAGAAGTGATGTGAGGCTATTTTGTCAATCTTTGTGTAAATTTTTATTTATTTATTTTATTAACTGTTACAGCAAATTTTTTTCTGTTAGCTGTTAAATAGGCCAAAATTTTAGTGTTAGCTGTTATGCCGACACCCCCCCCCCCCCATCTAGGCCCTCTTGTAATTTGGTTACATCAGGAAGTTACATCAAGCTTGCAGATGTGCATCTCGCCTACAAGTTGGTTAGAATCTCAGAGCGGGGTGACAGAATAAACTCATGCTGGTTTGACGTCTGATGTTGTCTTGTGCTCGACGAGTTCGAGTTAGCTAGATCCCGTGTACCCTGAAGTCAGTAACGAGCTCCTTTCCGCAAGCGTGCGAGTTGCTTAGAGTTAATTTCCCCCGTCGTTGTTGCTCAAGTTGCCGAGAAGTTCCTTGAAGCCTTCAGTTCCCTTGATGCGTTCAACTAGAAAAAACTTGTTGTCACATTGCCTCATGTTTGGATTCCTTGCCCTCACGCTCTTCTCCTGATTTTTTCGATGTCTTTACATAGCGAAATGGACACTGTTATCGCTTTATAAAGGTTGCGACAGGCCACATGCACCCAATGGCTTCCTAATTGGGATTAGGACTGCGAGTTATTTTTAAATTCGACCATGCATTCTTTCAACGTTTCTTGAAATGTGTTAATCAGTGTATGGTCATTCCCAAAAGTGTTTATCCCTCGACGGAAAAAGCATGGGGCGTCTGATATGTTATAAATTTCAGTTTTCGGTGTAAATACTCCATTTGTTTGCGGCTTTCACCATGCAGTGCCACATGCCCACCTTTTTTAATTGGATTTTTCCTTCTCAGGATTGAATTTTTAGGTGCAATATAGATACCATGTCGCTTTGTGAATAGACAACGCTTTTGAGACAATTACGCCGCAACGTCTAATGCATACACGGCGAGGTAAACGTTCAAGTAAAATCCTTAACTTTTCTACAATAGACTGGTATAGACTATATAATCATTTGACTAAACGTACTCATAGAAACAGTGGAGTTTTTCTTTCCTATATTTGGGGAGTGAGGATGGCGCAGTCAGTAAGAACACTCGACTGGACTTGGTTTGAGTCCCGAACTCGGCATCATATAATGGGCTGTTTATTTCTGATTCTCTACCTGATGCGTCCCAAGACCCGAACACACGGCACGACTCGCAAACCTTGTGCCAGAGCTCTCGTCGTCGATCACAAACGAAGATGGTGACCAATGGGGTGTCTTATTTTTTTTTATAGCACTCCGGCATGGACTGGGAAGCAGTCTGAACAAGGTAAAGATCCCTCGCTGTCTACGAAACGCTGATCCAGTCAAGTCAAGGGGGATAGTAACTTTCGTCGATGCCTCTCAGCAAGCATATGGTGCTGCCGTTTATATGCGATGTGAATACGAAAATGAGTCTGTCACAAGTCGCGTGATTGCAGCCAAGCGGAGTAAAGTGGTGCCGCTGAACCCGATAACAGTCCCACGACTGGAGCTCATAGCGCAATCCTAGGCCTACGGTTAACACAGTCCTTGCTAAAAGTCCTCGAACTACCAATGCGGAGCGTAACCTTTTATTCCAACAGCACAGATGTCTAATGGTGGATCCCAGGGCGTGGCAAAGACTTCCGACCTTTCGTAGCGCATCGAATTGGTGAGATACAGATGTTTTCCGAGCCGTCGCAGTGGCAGCATGTCTCTACGGAGGAAAACCCAGCAGATTTATGTACGAGAGGAGCCACTCCTTCAGAGCTAGCTGAGTGCTCGTTGCGGTGGAACGGCCCTGATGGTTGACAAGAGAATTCAGTCAGTGGTCCAAGATGCAAATGCAAAACAGGTCTGTTTTAAATCAAGTACTGGTAAAACATCTCCTTCTTGGTCTTCTTTTGTGAACACAATTACTCCTGGCTCAATGGTATTGAGGTGATCTAGTATCTCTTGAGCTTCTCCTTCCTTGCATTTGGTCTCACTATCATCTACGTACCAGAACCATTCATTTAGGGGATGTGGAGACGTTTCCATAGCTCTCCGTAGACAGGAAGACCAAGAAGATAGAATGCTCTGTCTATTACAAGAAGACTCACACAAACATAAATGTAAAGGAAAGGTCCAATCACCCAGAAAGTATGAAGAGAGCGATTGTGAAAGGTTTTACTGACAGAGCGAGGGCCTTATGTGATGAAAAACACCTAGCAGAAGAATTGAACAACATCGAAGACGTGTTTGTAGCGAATGGGTATTCAAGAGAGACCGTGAGAAGGTTTATGGAGCAAAGACATCAACAGGTAGACAAGAAAGAACAGGAAGAACAGGAAAGTCGTGGAGCCGTGACCATACCATATTTAAAAGGGTTGTCTGAGCGGTTCAGGAGAACTGCTAACCGACACTCTTTTCGAGTTGCTTTCAAGCCTGGAAGAAAGATCAAAGAGATTAAACGTACATGTCAAGAGCCGCCTGGTGAAAGGCAGAAATGTGTTGTATATAAGATTCCGTGTACCTGCCAGAATTCAGTGTATGTAGGAGAGACATGGCGCCTGTTCCAAACACGAAAGAAAGAACACATGGACAAAGTCAGATTAACAAATGAAGACCTTCAAAAAGGAAACACTCTATCGGCCGAAAGACGAATGGGCAAAGAAGATGGAGGCCTAGCACGACACACTATTGAGTGCCAAAGAAGTATTGACTGGACAAACGCAAAAATCGTAGCGACAGAGAGAGGGTTGAGACAAAGGAAGGTTCTCGAAGGAATTGAATCACTGCGACAGAAGCACCGCGGAATGAAAGTGCTTAACAGTTTTGACCATGTTGAAACGTGGAAATCAATCCTGAACTCCTTCTTCGATCGTGAGGGAGACTGTAATAGTCAGTGAAGTATCACAAATGTAAAATTACTCAACAGGCCTCGTTACATTTTCCCGCCCCTTTTTTCACATACGTCGTGTAATAGTCACGATTTATTGGTGCGGTTACCAAGCTGAACATGAGAAACAATCCGCCATATTGTCATTTTTAACAACAGCCTGAAGAAGATCAGTGAAACTGATCGAAACGTCGATTTTAAATATTCTTAACCTCGGAAAAGATCCCGGAAAACAGTGAAAATTTTAAGAAATAAAGGAAGTTGGAGAGGAAATTGTGCGTTTAGCTCAACGTGAAGCATTCCGCGACGAATATTTGGCTTTGAGCGCAGGAAAGCCGATACCAAGTAAAAGTCAACTTACCAAGCTATGTCCTAAGCTGGATGAAGAAGGTCGCATTCGCTGTGATGGTCCATTACGTTTCGCCGAATTTCTGCCGTATGACGCACGATACCCGCTGATTTTACCGAGAGGCCTCTGGGTTACCAAGCTCATTGTCAAGCATTACCATGAGTTAGCGAGCCATTATGCCGGTACAAACGTCATTCTGACTCAAGTAAGCCAAAGATGTTGGATCATCGCCGCCCGAGAAGAAATTAGACAGTGGGAAAGTGAATGCAACACGTGCAAAAGGAGAAAGAACAAAGCTGCCGGTCAGATTATGGCACCTCTTCCCAAGGAAAGGCTTGGCTTCAGTCTGCGACCATTCGCCAAGACCGCAATGGACTATGCAGGACCTTTTGTCACTGTTCAAGGGCGTGGATTAAGACGCCAGAAGAGGTGGCCTTGCCTTTTTACTTGTTTAACAACTCGTGCTGTTTACTTGGGGGCTTTATACAGATAGCTTCTTAAATGCATTTGCTCGTTTGACCGGTAAAAGAGGGGTCCCAGAGGAGGTGTTCAGCGACCGTGGAACCAATTATGTTGATGCCGTCAACGAGCTAAGGGAGTTAGTCAAACGACTTGACCAAGACAAGATCGTGCGATCAACAGTCAGCAAAGGTGTTCAGTGGAACATCACACCAGGAGCTCCACACTTTGGCGGAGCACATGAGATCACGTTCAAAGGCGCCAAAAAAGCCATCCACGCAGTGCTAAGCAACAGTGAGGTGACAAATGAGGAGCTAATTACCGTATGCACTGGAGCCGAAAGTCTTCTTAACTCTCGTTCTTTGACTTACCAGTCTACCGAAGCGAGAGATGGACTGTGACCCTAACCCCAAATCATTTTCTGGGGCAGAAAATCACATCACAGAAAAGCCATCACAGGCTTGTAAGGAAAAGAGGGTCAAAACTAACGGTCAAGCCTGGGACAAAGCGCCAAATTTTGCTCCACCGGGGGACGACTTGAGTGACTTCTATGTCGCCAAATGCCAAACTCACCCTCTCTCCGGTAAGTCAAGTTTTATACCTGAATGCGAATCGCGCGCGATTTCCCGCCGAAATTTGAGCGGCGATTTCGAAAAGTTAGTTCGTTTTTAATGCATGGCTGTACTTCGAGAGATAAACTAATTGACGATTGAATCACATAGAAAGGTAGGAGATTTATCCTTTTTGAAATGTGTTGTGGTTTTAAAGCGCTGACTTTAGATTGAATCGATTTTTAGCGGGTATTTTGATCAGGACCTCGAGTGTCGGTTGGCAATTTTGAATTCCCGTTTTCCTACCTTTAGCTCTCTTTAGTACGTGACATGCTGTCGCATCGACTGTTAAGCAGAAAATCGCCCAAAACGGCCTCCGGAAGCTCGGAAAAGCGATAAAAACACAGCAAACACACAACAGGTAAGGTTTTTTAAGCATTATTTCGATTTTAATGTATTTTCGGCGGAAAACCGCCGATTATTTTCGATCGAATTTTAGCCTCATACAAACTCTCATATTACGCTTTGGTTACCTGTGGGTATACATTTTTGCCCACCTCTGCAAAAGTACACCGCGAAATAACCAAATTCTAAGTTTCAAGAGAACGTGAATACACAACGGTGATTTTTCCTTTCTCTATCAGAACGAGAATGCCACCTCAACAAATTCAAATCGTGGATAGTTTGGGCACATTAGACAAATCAGGAGACATAATTTCACGATTTGGACAAAAACTCGCGCAGTAAAAGCGTGAAATTTCATCGGTTATGAGGAATGAGGAGCAATGAAAACAACACTGGAAATGTTTGGGTAATTTAGATTCTTTTTATAGTCGTAAATGTGCTTTGGCAATGAACGACGTATTGCAGTTGGTGGAAGATTTGTCACTCACTCGTTAGTGATGAACTTGGGCCTGGGCACAAGCGCCGGTATTGGCGAATGAAAAACCGAGGTGTCTGGCCATCGTGACGTCACATATAAATCTGCCCCGGAATTTCAAAGGAAAGTTAACAAATGGCTTCCTCGCAAATGTTTACAGTCCAGTTTTTCAAAAAGAACAGATCAAAACAATAAAAGAACGAAAGGTATGCTGCATGCTATAACATAAAAAGTATTCTTAATGCAAATTGGTCCTCAAAACAAAATAACCAATTGGTGATAAGACTCAAAAGATTTCATGGACGCTTTGGTCGATCGATTGAAATCGTGATCAAGATCACCTTTCAGAAGCTGTATCTCACAAACCCTAAGATGTGTCGCTTGGAGACAAAAACATAACTTTCATATGTATAAACTCTTTCCAATTTTAGGAACATAAAATTGCGTAACAATTTCATTAAAATGATCAGTGGCTTTAAACATCATTAAAATGTGGAGAAGAATACTCCAATACAAAGAAACGTTTACTGTGAATTCATGTGCTTGGTTCGAAGTTAATAATGGGCCACAGTAATTCCTTACTTTGCTAAACTATCTTGTAAAAAACGACAAAGATGACAACATTTGCTGGAGGCGAGGCAAAACAGCTGACACGCCGGCTTTCCGGCCAAATTTCTGCTGATCTCTTATCGAATAATTATAAAAAACCACAGTTTATCTAAAACGCCAACTTTCTCAGGTTACTGATGTTAAGGGTTAACAAGGCTCTCTCTTTACTAGAATGGTCCTCAGTTTGACTGTTTTAAAAGTAATTAATCTTTGAAAATCAAATGACAGGATCAATTCAATTTATTTGCGAAACGGTCATCGTCAGTTGTAGCTAGTTGTGGATCAAGTAGACGGTCAAACTCTTTCTAAAACACTATGCAACCTGGACAGCAACTGAATCTAGAGAAAACTGGAGGTATTGAGAATAAATCACTGAATCACTGATCCAAATGGTACTCAAATATATCTATTAGTTTTCATAAAAAAGTACAGAACCAGATCAGCGAAGACTTGTTTCCTCAGGCGCCCGCATAATTTGCGAGCTGATTCAGATTTTTATGTTGTTCTGCAAAAGTGTAGTTTACACGGGTTAAATGAGGTGGCAAAAATTTGCTAAGATCGATTACTCTTTCCCTAGCAATTAAATATCACTATTCTTTCCTTATACAGAAGATGGAAGCAAATACTGTAAGAAAAGTTAACTTTTAAGTGCTGAACATACCCTTCTAGGTTCGCCTTCTATTATACTCAGCTAAACAAACGGACTGATCATTTTTTTGGCAAATACTATACCACTTGTTTCAAGTTGGGTACTTTTGTTAAACTATAGGCTAGTCCGTAGCCAAGTTTCAAGTTTCCCTGTAGTATATAACTGAAATAAACACACTTTTTGGGACGCGGACAATAACAATTTTCCCGCATAATTCTTCGATCGCGGAGAGTAAACATGACTCTTAAAACATTATTTAAGTGTGATTTTAACGTTAAGACCAAGAGCCACTTACCTATATCGAAAAAAAGGATGACTAAAATTCCATTACCCAAGAAAACAAGCTTAGCTGAAAGCTTAATAGCACAAAAAATACGTTTGTAGCCCGAACTCTAACATAGTTGCCAGCGCCATTTTTGAAGACTCGGCAAACTCGCGCGCTTTTCACGTCGTGACGTCACGATGGCCAGACACCTCGAACCAGCCGAGCGGCGAGTTCATCACTCCCTCCTGGTTGTAAATGGAAAATGTATTTTAAAATACTGCATGCAAAACGTGGGCTCAAGTTTGATTGGTGAGAAATTTTATTTAAATGGTTGTCGTGTCCTTTACTTGTGAATTTACTAGGTTTCTCTGCACTAAAAAGAAACTTTTTTTAAAGGCGTCAAGACCTCCTGCTCTGCCGCGGTTTTATCTTGTTGCTTAAAAAAGGAAATGCTTTTCGAACGAGGTGAGTGTTTTTGAAACCACGTCAAAGTGAACTTCGAAACTGGGTGGGGAAGTGAGAGCCCTTTTTGAGACATTTAATGAATTCTTTTAACGTGTTTTGATTTCCCAGTACACCACCGAATGATGGAAGAGAAGCCGTTTTCAAAGTGGATAACGTCGGTGGTTCTAGCGTTTCCCAAAACAAGATACCCTGTTACTATCCATCCAGTTTCAAATGTGAGTATTGGCGGGCCGTAATTCAGTTAAGACGGCAAATCTCTTTTATGTTTAACTATAGTTAGTCCTGACACGACTAAGACTGTTGTTGCATGACCATGCATATATCTTGCCAGTTTCAGCTTTCAGTCGGATAAAATAATAATAAGATGAGCTGCTGTCAATTTCTCTCTAGATCAGCTCATTTTAGTTGGAAACTAACAGCTAAGTTGTAAAATTTAAAACATTTGTTTTTTCCCGAATCACTTCCAGACTTATCCCCGTTTTCAGGGTCATTCGTCCTGGGAAGATTGTAACAATTCTGTGTTCACTTAGGGCACGATTCCACTCTCTCTCCCTTCCCCCAAGATAGTTGACTACAAATTGGCCTCCTCGAAAAGAAACGTACAGAGGAGAGTGGACTGAGAACAGGTGTCCACAGCTACGTATGAGTGATGTCACAGCGAATAAATTGTTAGCACCAAGCCGTGCGGAAGTGCCTGGATAAAGATAGTTGCGAGTGGTTCAGATAACAAGAAGAAGGTGAAAATGAGCCGTGGACAAGACGCCGTGATCGCTGTTCGAGAAGAGCGTGCCAGGATTGGAGGCATTGAAGCGGTGAAGAAAACAGTGATAGCTGCTACGGATGAAGGGTTAGGTTGAGCTACATGTTGCTCCTTTACTCTCTGTTGTTGTTTCTAATTCTGTTTTCAGAACAGCATATACACCAAAGGGAGACATTGTTATTTGAATATATAGGGTATAGATATTCATGTGTATCTTTGGGACCAAAACAACTGCTGGTAATCACTGCGACACGAAGCAAGTGTCTATAGTGGGAAGTTAAATAAGAGGTTAGACAAAAACCCTAAATGTTCTCGAACTGATACTTTTTCGTGTGCTTATCTCTGTCCAGAAATGTTTTTTGCCATAAATACAGATTGCTTAGCAGCCTGAAACGCTAAATGATTTGAAAGAAGATTTGTGCAACTCTGCATAACTCAAAATTCGGAGCTATTTTATGCGAGAGGCGGAAGTGATACAAGGCGCTTGGACGCAGTCTGTGATTGAGGTAACGCTTTCCCTTGACGTCACACATCCAAAAAAAATTTCGAGCATTAAAAACAGCTATCGAACCGATTCTTGTTTTAGGAAATGTTTTTAAAGGGATAAAAACGGGGAAAGTTGACTCTGTTTCCTCAAAAGGAGTAAGTTGCACTTTGGTAGTTGTGAAACTCAGCGTGAAATTCCACCCTTGAGTAAACTTTGGATAGTTTGACATCAGGATTTGACATATATTGAACTTTCTCTGACAGTTTACTTATCAGATTTGGAACAAAAAAATACAAGCTTGGTAGTGAACTAAAAAAACGCATTTCCTTGATATATCCTATCATGAAAACATTACAGGCTAAATTTAGGAGGCAGAGAATTTATTCAAATTTTTGTCAACTTTAACACTTTATTCCACTTCATGACGTTTACACTTCAACCGCAACAGACGAACAAAGAAAAAGGTTTCGCTTTCGACTCCGGCTTTAATCACGCTTTGCGGACACGCTGATGACTAATTAAGCGGGAGACCCCTAGAAAGCTTGATCAACAACCACAACAACAACAACGAAAAGGCTTTAAAAAACCTGCAAAGAATTTACTTGAACAAAGGTCTATTAACCAAACAATCTAAAATCGTTTATCATGACAAGTCTTACTCTTTTGAGACAGATTTTGGTTGATTAATCAGGTTTAATGAAAAAAAAAAAAAGAAACATTTGAAACAAAATATCCTTTTCTATTAATTAATCTGCGCATAACAAGTGACAAAATATTATTATTATTATTATTATTATTATTATTATTGATGATAACAATGTTATTATTATTACTATTATGATAATCAACATCATCATCCATATCGAAAATCTTTTCTGTTTTCAGTGTGATCGCCTTTGAGATTAATACTTTGGAGGTAGCTGGCAGGTAAAATTGATTTTCTGGTTTAATAACTTTTATTATTATACATTGTAGTCACTATCTGTCTTTTCATTGCCTAAGAACCTACAGTTAATTCTGGGAATCAGCGCAACCTACAGATTATTCACTAATCTGCTAGTTGCGCGCGCAATGCATGATTACCAAGAGCAATGTGGGAGGCATCTGAAAGTGAAGTAAATTCATGGCTCGTCGATTCGCTTCTTCAACCGAGCAAGAAATTGAAAAATTACTGAAACAAAAAGACTTGGAAAACAAAAGAAGGCTGACAAAAATTGCGAAGGAACTGTTCCACGAATACCTTAAGGAAGAAAGCGTTCAGAAGCCTGAAGACAAGAAGAACACAAATATTGAAATTGTTTGCCGTTATTTTGTTTACCTGTAAAACAATGTAAAATAAAACAATTATTAGATTCGGTTTTTGCGATATCCGGAGTAATCAAGGTCTCGGTAACTTGTTATCAGCCTCAGCCTCCGACTTCGGCTAATAACAGTTACCTCGACCTTGATTATTCCGGATATCGCAAAAACCTCATCCAATAATTGTTTATAAACTTGCAATTAAGAAGTGTTCGCTACTTGAAAACTTACATTGGAATAGAGGACATCAGAGCTATGATGCTTGGTGAGAAGTTGTACCAAGTTTAAATCTAAAGTCAAGAGAAGAAAGATGTTTTAACTACAGAAATTCTACATCATTCTATTTCAGTGGTTATGGCAACAATAACCCAATGGCAGCATTACCCAGCTACCCGCAGCAGACAGCACTACCGCCTCCCTCTCGAATCGTGATCGCTGATCCCCCAGAGCGGGACTGCAGCGATTATTGTTGTGCTTGCGACGGTGGGTACGAGTGGTACGAATTAAAAGGAAAAGGTAAGAACACGTACTACAAAGAAAACAACAACAACAACAATAACAAAAACAAAACAAAAAACCTACGCCTTTGAGACCACATTTAAAGGTGGTGTCCCGGGTCGTGTGTATGACCGCCATTACACTCTAGTTCTTTCTGGGTGTACTCTTTTTTTGCATTTCTGATCACTTTTTCCTGTGTCACGATATAGCCCCCAGTCCACAGGTAACCCGGTGTGACGAGGGCGTTTATCTATTACTTATAGTCTCTTATGTACTTAGCTGTGAGTATCTAATAAAGATTATTATTATAATTATTATTATTATTATTATTATTATTATCATTATTATTCGAATCAGATTAAATTATTTGAATCAGATTAAATTTCGTTACGAATTTTAGACAATTTGAATTTTATTTTCTCACTTGAAAATGATGTCATGGCGACATCGAAACGTTGTGTTCTTTCGCTAATTTTTATTCTTAAATTATTATTATTATTATTATTATTATAATTATTATTATTATTATTATTATTATTATTATTATTATCAAAGGTCACAATAGGTAGCCGCCTTTGATTTAGGTACCCGCCAACCTTTTTTAAGTGTAAAAAACGTCGTTAGTTTAACACCGCACCTTTCAGTTGCCTTCAAAAGAATCTTATGCAAACGTGTTTTAAGTAAAAGATCGACCTTAATATCGACTGTATCATCCAACGTTATCCGGCTTTATTGTTAACTTGAATAGCTGTCGGTATACCGATCTCTTCTCCTGCTGCGGTTTTTCAACCTCGTCCTGAGAACGAGGTTGGTGGTTTTTCACACTTCTGTTACCGTTATTTTTCAGGAATTTGCTGGGTCCTTCTACTTCTGCTGTTCTATCTGCTCGTCGGAGTTATTTTGCTGCCATTTGTTATCTTGTGCTGCGTGTGTGCGTGTTTCACTAGTGACAAAGACTAAGATGTGCTGCATATCAAGACTGCTTGGCTTATCATAATGCACAATTTTATTTTAGAAAATTTCACTGAAAGCCGGTTCACACGATGCGCAGATTAAATTATCTACCCCAGAAATTGTCGCCCACAAACTTTTCCTAGTGCTGCTGTGCAGAAAGAGAATCTTGTTCAGTACTGTGCAATAACGCAACAATTATTTCTGCCTTTTCGACTAATATAGTATTTTCGAACTTTGCTAAAAGAGTAGTAATGTTATTACGTTTGTGGACTTCAGGGTTATCATTTCTTACACTAAAAAACAAGCCTAGTACTGTCAGGGAAAGTTTTACTTGTGTTTCGAGAAATACATAAATTTGGATACTCTTTGAAGACTCTTTAGGCGTACAATAAACATATGCCCAATAGCTTGTTTTTATAAACAGAATATTCAATCAGTTACCACATGTGATTGTGTAAGGGCTGTAGTCGCCGTATTTAGCCTTGGTTTAGTCTCAGCAATTAAGTATAGTTAATGGCATTATTTATTTAGTCTGGAAACAGCAGCCAGGTCATTTTTAGCCATTTTATCCCATATAGTTTGCTTGTTATATTCAGTATTCTTACTAAACCCGCATAAGAATTCAAAACAAAAGATTTCGGTTACTGCCGGTATTCAATCTGTCAACTACATTGTATTCGTAACTGTGTACGTGTACATTTGTACTTTGGACATCTCGCTAACCTTAGGACTCGCTAAATGAAGGAGTCAGCAGTTCTTTTGTTTTGACACTGTTCCATGAGCAAAGTTCGCAATTCTGTTGTCATACCGAAAACTATTGCCCTAAAACAGGGGAAGCCTGAACAATACTGTGCACGTGAAATAAAGTTATTTTAAGTAACTTTTCTGTTTTCAAAGCGTGTTATTGCACCACTGTTCTTTTTCGAACAAAAAAATCGCTTAGTCATTGTAATATTTAAGGTATATATTAAAGCAGGTATCTTATACATTGTAATTTGGCTACATTAGACGTTACATCAAGCGTGCAGATGTACGTCTCACCTACAAGTTGGTTAGTATCTCAAAGGACAGAATAAACTCATGCTGGTTTGAAGTTTGATGTTGTCTTGCTGCTCGACGAGTTCCAGTTAGCTAAATCCCGTGTACCCTGAAGTCAGTGACGAGCTTCTTTCCGCAAGCGAACGAATTGCTTAGAGTTAATTTCCCCCGCTGTTGTTGCTCAAGTGCCCGAGAAGTTCTGTGAAGCCTTCAGGTACACTCAACTAGGAAAAACCTATCGTCACATTACTTTGTGTTTAGAGTCCTTGTCTCCAGACTCTTCTCCTGATTTTACAAAAGGCGGATCACAAACCAAGATGGTCTATTCGATGTCTTTACACAGCGACATGGACACAGTTATCGCCTTATAAAGGTTGCCCGAGGTGACATGCACCCAATGGCTTCCTAATCATTTTACTAAGAGTGTCAGGATTCGGACTTCGAGTTATGCATTCTTTCACCGTTACTTGAAATGTATTAATACGTATGGTCATCCCAAAAGTGTTTATCCCTAAGCGGAAAATGCATGGGACATCTGATACGTTGCATAATAAATTTCAGTTTTTGGTGTAAATACTCCACTTTCTCGATGGCTCTCACCACTAGTGCAGTGTAAAATGCCCAGCTTCTTTGATTGCATTTTCCTTCTCAGGATTGGATTTTTAGGTGCAATGTAGATATTATGTCGCTTTGTGAATAGGCAACGCTTTTGAGATAATTAAGCCGAAACGTCTTATGCACACATAGCGAACTAAACGTTCAAGTAAAATCCTTCACTTTTATACAATACATGATTTTTATCAACCAGCTTAGCTGGCTACACTATATACTGCATTTAATTAAACTTACCTTAGTTTGAGAAGCGCCAATAAACTAGACATCATACGTCTTTGAAACAGTGGAGTTTTTCTTTCCTATATTTGGGGAGCAGGGATTGCGCAGTCAGTAAGAACACTCGACTGGACTGGGTTTGAGTCCTGAACTCAGCATCATGTGTGGGTTGTTTGTTTCTGATTCTCTACCTGATGCGCCCAAAGACCCGGACAGACGGCAAGTAGCAACCCTGCGAAGAATGACGAAAATGTATCAAGTGTCCATCCTCTAAAAGTGTAGCGCATTTCCTGCCCTTAGTAGTGTAGAATGAGACCTTCAATGACGTGCAACAACACAACAACTATCTGCCAACAAATTAAACAAAAAAGTGCTTTGTAGATTTTGCGGCTTCGAACTTTTGTTCTTGTTATCAAGGCGATATTGTTAGACAACTGATGCTTAAGGAGCAACTTGGCCTGGCGACTGACTTGCAAACCTTGTGCCAGGGCTTTTGTCGTCGATCACAGACCAAGATGGTGACCAATGGAGCACTGGGCATGGACTGGGAAGCAACCACGATGGCGGCGTCAACAAGAACGTCCCTAAACACAGGCCCGTAGCAAGGCTGAAATAACTGGGAGGGAGGGGGGGGGGCAAGCAAATTGGCCAAGTCAAAGCCCCCCCTCGTCAAAATACAGACGTTAACAAATAGGTCATAAGGCATACAAAAATTCATGGCAGATAGATACTAACACTGTTCACAATGCCACAGTTTGGGTCGATTTCGTCAAAAAGGACACCTTTATGGGGACATCGCACGTTGAAAATTTGCGAAAAAGCTGCTTCCTGTTTGCTTTTTCGCCGGCAACATCGATCACATTTATAGCATCAGTTTTAAAAAAGTATCCTTAAAGTTACAAGGTTTGATAAAATAAAATTCTAACATTTCGACAGCTAGGTTACGAATTTCGGACCTGTTTTACCTTACTCTCGTAAACGCTTATAACGTTTGTCACTCGATTGGTGAGATAAATACAATTTTGTTCCTTAGACTTGTTTTACAACAATGGGCTTGAAGCTTGCAGAAAATACACAGCAGTCGCTTAGCTATTAAAGGTATTAAGGTCCTTCACAGTCTTAAGCTATACTGACAGAGTCAAGGTGATAAGGGTGAAGAAAGACATTGGTAAGGAACCTGGGCGACTGAAATGTGCGGTGGGATAATAGATTTTTGAAGCTCACTTGCCCGGTGGCTAGTGACTCAACTCAACAGATTTCGAACCCTGTTTAAGGTTGTGAAATTATGAAAAGGCACTTTTAGCATCAGCATTCAAGATTGATTGTTGCACATTAATTTGTTTTAATTATACATTTTTTGGACATTAAATGTAACCTTTGTTAACTTCCAAAAATTCTGGGGGGCCCGCCCCTCCCCCTGCTACGGGCCTGACACAAAACGTTTAATTAGAAAAACAGTGACTGCTCGTTCGTTCTACATCTTGGTACACATTTTTACCGTCCTCTGCAAAACTTCACCGTGAAATAACCAAATTCTAAGTTTTATGGAGAACGTGAACGCACGACGGTGTTTTTTCCTTTCTGTATCAGAAAGAGTATGCCTCCTCTACGAATTCAGATCGTGGATAGTTTGGCCACATTAGACAAATCAGGGGACACAATTTCACGATTTGGAAAAAAACTCGCGCAGTAAAAACGTGAAATTTCATCGGTTATGAGGAATGAGGAGCAAGGAAAACAACACTGGAAATGTTTGGGTAATTTAGATTCTTTTTAAAGTCATAAATGTGCTTTGGCAATGAACGACGTATTGCAGTTGGTGGGAGATTTGTCACTCACTCCTTATGTTTTAAATGGAAAATGTATATTAAAATACGGCATGCAAAACAAGGACTCACGTTTGGTTGGTGAGAAATTTAATTTAATTAATTTTGTTGTCGTGTCCTTTACGTGTGAATTTACTAGGATTCCTTGCACTGAAAAGAAACTTTTTTGAAAGGCGCTCAAGACCTCCTGCTCCGCTGCAGCTTTTTTCTTGTCGCGTTAAAAAAGGAAATGCTTTTCGGAGAAGCACTACAAGCCACAGGCTCGATTTTAGTGCACGCATTAGGGGACCATATGCACCCTGGAAATCTACACGAGTTTAATTAAAAAACACTTAAGCGCTAATTTTGTAACTAGTTTTCACACATTCCCTCTTGCACTTCAACTGTGAACAACAATCCTTATCCTTACCTAGGTAAATAAGAGGTTTTCCTGGGGAAAGTTTCGTTGTCTCGTGTAACCTATTTTACCCCAGGAAAATTTACGCAGGTAAATTTTCATGGTGAGGTGAGTGAGAACAAAAGAAAATGCCCCAAGCAAAACCCTAGTTGGATTGAAGGGTCGTTTAGTTTTCCCAAGTAAACCTACCAATAAGAAGCCGAGGTTTGGACGCTGCACGTCAATGGTTGATCAGCTAATTTTTAGTTGACATAATTTACATGTGGCGTCGAAAATGTGTTAAAGACTATAATAGATGGCTTCTTCTCAAAAGATGCCTCGACTCCTTTTAACGAAACCTGAGGTTCACAACACTGACAACACGCTTTATTTTATGCGTATCGAATATTTTTGCTTCTTCAGGAAACGTAGCTGACTAAGGATATTGTAGTGTATCCGCTGGAAATAGTTTCTTCGTCTTCTTATTTGGTTCATAGAGAAAAACATTACGTATGAAAGAGCTAAGCGTCGACGTAACAGTATGACGGAGCAATAAACGGTAATCTCTCAGTTGTCCCTGTTTTCTCCCGCGAAAGTTACCCAGACAGAAGAACTCCCTGGATACATGTAACCTTTGTTACCTAGGCGAATATAAAACCCAGCTATCTTACCGAGGGAAAATTACACTGGAGAAATCATGTATTTACCTAGGGTGGTGTAACCACAGCTATTGATGTTGTTTTTAGTGCACAAGAAACAGAAAAAAAAAAGAAACAGACTGACTTATGTAGTTACAGTATTGTGCAAAAGTTATGCACGCGAAATTCGTCGAAATTAGCGCTTTGCTCTGACTCGCGAAATATCGCCGAAATTTCGCCGACATTTCGCATCGCCTGAAAACGATATTTGGGTGAAATATTCGCGGCATTTCGCTGAGTAAAACGAAACAGTTAACGAAAGTTCGCGATGGCGAAAATTTGCTATTGCGAGGTGAAGTGAACCTTAGCGGCGAAATTTCGCCATCGCGAGGTGATTACCCATTCGGGAAAAATTTAACTTGATCTCTTGTGGCAGATATACCTAGGAATGCTGATTTTGCTGGCCATCTTTCAGGGGCACCCAACGGTGCGTTTCGGGAATATCTGTTCGGAAGGCCTAAAATCGCCTAAGATTTTCGGATTTAAGTGCAGTGAAGCTAGAGATTTCTTCGGCAAAACATCACGTCGGACTTTCGTAACAAGAGGACTTAATAGCTCCTATTGTTTTCGGAGAGACAAATGTGTCGTTCAGCGTGCAAAATAAGATCAGCTAGCATTTTCGGAGAACCTTCAGCAGCTCCGAAATTCGACAGATAGGATTCTGTTTCCTAAAATTTCTCCGGCCTAAATTTGTAGCTAAAAAATCCGAACAGATCAATCCATATCAGCTTACACAAATACAAGCTCTGAAACAACCTAGGAAAGCAGAAAATGATATTTCAAGCATTTTGCTAAATTTTCTCGTTGGGTGCCCCTGATCTTTGCACGAGATGTTTACGAAATCGTCGTATTTTAACGTATTTGGACATTATTAGATATACATTCGTCACTTTGAATCTCCATCCAATATTCTCGATCGAGTCCCAACTAGTGAGGAAATTTTAACCACCGAGGCTAAGAATGTGTTTGAATAACGGGAAGAACAACAAGACATCACGTCTTTGATACAAATTCGACGCACTTAAAAGCCCTAAAACGATATAAACACTGTTAAAATTGCGGTATTCCCGTATATATTTCGCTCCTCGAGCCTCGTCAGCCGTCCGCTAAATAAAATTATCAAATTGGTCATGTAAGAACTATTAAATTGTAAAACTGTTCATGTAAGAACCATTGGAATAGCACATATCTTCTTTCAGTGACTCCATGTTAGTCGTCACGGGATGTCCTACTTTGATGGTAGCGCGAGGCCATGCGGGATTACCGCGCGCAGAATGTGGAAAAAGTTCCACTCGTTCTTAGAGTTAATGAAGGAGTCTTCGGGTACTGTCTATCCTAACACCCTCAGATATCTGTCTCACCATAACGTCGTTAGAGTAAAGACCGGTAACATTCATTTGGAATCTCTGCACTTCACTGTTATGCTTCTCTTTACAATGTTTCTACAAGGCCGATCGCTCTTCCTTATTGATAAGTGACTTCTCGTGTTCCTTCCCTCTGGTATACGCGCTTCTTGATGTTTCTCCCACGTAGACGTTGTTACACTCGGTACATTTGATTTCATGTGTTACTCTCTGTCTATCACATGGTCCTTTTCCATCCGTTCTACATACCAGGCAGTCTTCTCTTTCACATTGTCGCGGTTTACACGAATCAGATCTCTGGAGCAATCTCTTAATTGCAATACCAGCCTTTTCTACTACTTTGATCTTGAAACGTTGCCGCTTTATCTCTTTTTGATACTTCCTCTGTAGCTGTGAATTCGGTGAGCCAGTTAGTAACGGTCGTTCTCCTTCTTGATTAGCTTCATTCCTCGTTTTATACGCCTTGAGGGCCTAGTCGACAACCTCATATCTGAACGTCATGCTGTACCCGGAGTACTGTATCCTCAGGACCACCTCATTAACATTTTCCACTACCCTCTCCCATGGTAATAACTTGCTACAGTTCATTAGAACTCTTAGGAGTTGTTGGGTTAGCACTGTCCTCTTGGTACTCCAGTTTAAGGCGGATCTAGTATTTATGACTGCCTTAGAGGCCACGCACTTGGAGTGGAACTCATACATGATCACTTCCGTTTTCTTCTCCCTTGACTCTCAGCCCATACCTTCAAGTCGATGATAGGTAGCTTTCCGTCTTCTTCAAGTTGTATCGATGAGTGGATGCCGTTTCCTACTTGTTTAATCAACGCCATCGTCCTTTCGTCACTACTGACTCTTCCATCCTCAGTAACAGAACTTTCATCCACGTAGGTTTGACCGTCCTTGTACCTCATTCTAGGTTTTGTTGCCTGTATAGTTGATACCATCATAAATGCTAGATCTGCCTTAAACTGGAGTACCAAGAGGACAGTGCTAACCCAAGAAGTCCTAAGAGTTCTAATGAACAATAACAAGTTATTACCATGGGAGAGGGTAGTGGAAAATGTTAATGAGATGGTGCTGAGGATGCAGTACTGGGGTACAGCATGAAGTTCAGATATGAAGTTGTCGACTCGGCCCTCAAGGCGTACAAAACGCGGAATGAAGCTGATAAAGAAGGAGAACTACCGTTACATCGACCCAAAGAGTGGAGGAAAGACGAACGAGAGCAAGAAAAGGGGAGGAAAAAAACGACTGGTACAAGCTGGGCGGTCATCTTTTTACCAGCTACACCGAATTCACAGCTACAGAGGAAGTATCAAAAAGAGATAAAGCGGCAACGTTTCAAGATCAAAGTAGTAGAAAAGGCTGGTATTGCAATTAAGAGATTGTTCCAGAGGTCTGATTCGTGTTAACCGCGACAATGTGAAAGAGAAACTGCCTGGTGTGTAGAACGGGGGGGAAAGGACCGTGTGATAGACAGAGCGTAACATATGTACATATGAAATCAAATGTACCGAGTGTAACAACGTCTACGTGGGAGAAACATCAAGAAGCGCGTATACCAGAGGGAAGGAACACGAGGAGTCACTTAGCAATAAGGAAGAGCGATCGGCCTTGTGGAAACATTGTAAGGGGAAACATAACAATGAAGTGCAGAGATTTCAAATGAATGTTACCGGTCTTTACTCTAACGACGCTATGTTGAGACAAATATCTGAGGGTGTTAGGATAGACAGTACCCGAAGACTCCTTCATTAACTCTAAGAACGAGTGGAACTTTTTCCATATTCCGCGCGCGGTAATCCTGCATGGCCTCGCGCTACCATCAAAGTAGGACATCCCGTGACGACTAACATGGATTCACTGAAAGAAAATAAGTGCTATTCCAATGGTTATTACATGAATAGTTTTACAATTTAGTAGTTCTTACATGACCAATTTGACAATTTTATTTAGCGGACGGCTGACGAGGCTCGAGGAGTGAAATATATGCCGGAATACCTCAATTTTAACAACGTTTATATCGTTTAGAGTTTTTAAGTGCGTCGAATGTGTATCAAAGACGTGATGTCTTGTTGTTCTTCCCAGTCCCAACTAGCAGAGAAATTTAATCATCTTTGGCAACCAACAACGTTGAAAACGTAAGCTTATTTGTTTGGATTTGCTCCCGGTGGCACCCCGGACAGCTGTGCAAAGTAAAGGTTAAAGATTTCTGGGAAGAAAAAGCAGGAAAATGTTAGTGCCAGCGCCGTCGGTAAGTGTCTGAAAAATGTCTGGCCATTATGGCAAAAGAAGGTATGTTCGCAGTACTTGCTTTTGCTTTGAAAGTTCTGACGCGATATGATGAACTATTTTCAGTAAACCATGCACGATTTAGGGTCAAAAAATTAGACAACTTTTGGTTAACACTGTTACATGTTACACACAATAGGGTTAAAAATATGCAGAAACATACATGTTTTAATTAAAATTACAGACTAGTGCGCTAGGTTTAGAGTTTGATTTGGGTCAGGTTAGGGTTAGTAACACCCTTTAACACCTTGTAACATCGTGTCACAAGGTGTTAATAAGATGTTACAGGGTGTTACACAGTGTTACAGAGGGTGTTACACAGTGTAACAGGGTGTTACACGGTGTTACACAGTGTTACACCCTGTAACACTGTGTAACACCCTGTAACAAGATCGACATGTATTTTACATTAAGTACGCCATCTTGACTAAAGTAGTATGGGAATTGGGGGTACCAGCGCATTTTCCAAATTTACGATCAAATTTCCCCAATTTTTCCAAATTTGGCTGAAAAAATCCCCAGTCAAATTTTCACCTTAATCTTCAGCTAAATTTACCCACAAGATTTCTCCATTTGCATAACCATACGCATAACTTGTCACGCCATTGTCATGAATATATCTTTTATCATCAAAGCAGCTGAGCGATATTTTATCCACCACATAGCTCCCAATTTGATGTCTTTCACTTTTAATCAATCTCATCGTATGACACATCTGTTTTTTATTGAAAAGCACGTCCTTGTACTTATCATGTCCTAACTGTTGTTTTATCACGTTCTTTTTTATTCCCTTTGCTGTACGACTACCCTGTTCATTGTCTTTCATGTAAGAATACATTTTTGACCTCAAACCAACAAACTCCACAATTGGCATTCCCGCTGCTTCATCCTTGAATTTACCAATGACTTTCTTATTTACATTATTATAAAATGGACTATTCTTTGGATAATCACTGTTATCAAATAGATGTTTGTCTTTCCAAAAATCTTGGTAAACATCATCTGCCTCAATTTCATAGGTCAAACTATCAGTATCTGTGAACAGCAACCGAGCTTTGCTACCATACTTACTTTTGATGTAATTGTAATGAAAATCATACATTAATGTTTTTGACAAGTCAAGGATGCACATTCCAACATACGCCGGTCTGTTTAATGTTAAAGTTGTTTTGGCTTTATGAATGGCAACTAAATCCTTATTAAATATTTTACAGCTTATGAAACTCGGTTTGCTAGACCACTTTAATAGTTGTTCTTCATCAGTTACAAGTTTGATGTCCTGTCGCTTTCTCAGATTCTCCATTGTCTTTCCAAACACCGAATTGTTCATCAACTTGAAAAAATCCTTTTCAAAAGAGTTCTTTGCCTTTGCTCTCTTTTTTGTGTTGAAATCGATATAAGGTTTCAACCATGGACTCTGATTGAATTCGAGAGCTCTGTGAATTTTCGTCAATTTCAACCCCAAAGACATATAGAGTTGCAAGTTGCGGTAATGCAAAACATATCTCTCTTTATTAAACAATGTTGGCATCAACTTTTCAACCAGTCCAACCTTTACTCCAAATTTTTCAGCAATCTCTCGGCAATAAGGTGACAGCATACCTTCAATCACTTTGATTTTTTCTGCCGCCAGTGGATAGTCATTGTGGAGATCATGCAACTCCTCTGGATATTCCAAATCAACCTCCAATATCAATCCTTTTTCAGACTCATCATTATACTTGGATAAATTTACCTCTTCTTCCATCAACCATTTAAATCCACCTGTTGGAAGATGTTGGCACATCGCCCAACCATATAAATTGTTTGCGTCCAAATACATAATGTACTTTGATACCTCCTCTGGATTATAGTTTTTCATATACTTGTTATTCGCTTTTCCATATCGATTCGCAATGTAACTGATTCCACCGCGCATACCTTTTTCAATGAATTGAAACATATCAACATCACTCATCAGCTCCAATTCAGTTTCTGTTGTTTTCAACATTGCGTCCCAACTCAAACCAGGTGTTGTGAAATAATGAGCAGGATCCAATTCATAGTATTGTTGGCACATTTTGCGAAAATTTTCAAAAACATCAGCTAATAACAAAATATCCGATTTGAGATATAGATTGTGATACTCCCCCATTGATGATAACCCAAATTTATCCCAAACATTTTGTGCATGTTGGTACTCTTCATCTGTGATATGTTTATTATTCATAATACTGAAGAAATCTTCTTTCTTCGGCAGCTTGTTGTCCTCAAACTTTTTAAAACTATCCATATAGTCATAAGGATAGACACCTTTCTTTATCATTAATCTTAATTGTTCACCTTCAAACTTTTTTGGAGTATATATTAAATTGTCATGATTTAGTTTCATACATGATTTAGAACTATTTTTACAATTTATGCATTCACCACATGAAAAGCTTGTTTTATGTTGCATTAAATGATCTTCACTATCAACAACTCGTTTTATACAATTACCAGGGTTACACGCATCACATTTCCCACATTTGGTAATATTTTTAACAAGATTTTCCAAACTACTACTCATAAATTGAAAGCTGTCGATGAACACAAGGTTATAACCCAACATGAAGGCCAAGTATTTTTCCATGTTATAGGGAATGACATTTATGTCCACGTTATAATATTTCTTTTTCTCTTCATCAAAATAAATATGCTTTTTCGCAATATTACCAATCTCTTGCATTATAAAGTGACTGTCATACCCCTTGAGATTGTGAAACACCACAGGTATTTTATCAGTCAATTTGAAATTTAGATTACAACTTGCATGTGCTGCGCCTCTGTATTTACCGGTGACATGGCAGTGATCCCTTACTTTAACATTTTTTATTTTAACCTTTTTAATATTTTTTCCTCCATCCTCATCCTTACCAAAAGGTTTCTTGCAAATGTGGCATTCTTTAGCTCTTTGGAAACTTTCCTTATCCTCGTCTGTCATTTTGAGAGGTTTTGTAAAGTGGTTTTTTACAACCTCTTGACAGTATTCAACTTCAGCCAACATGTCTTTCATAAACTTGTGAATGGTCATTTCCCCTCTGTAAATTTTGATTGGTTTTGAAAAATTATCGTCATAACAGCAAACAACTTTATAACCATATCCACAAGCTGTATGTTTTTGATATTGCTCGGTGTGAGATTTTTTTTGTGAAACTTTTTCGGTGATGGCTTCAAAATCAGCATAAATCACGAAAGGTGCCGGCAACTGTTTGCGATAATTTTTGAATGCAATTTTTGATCCAGGTTCTGGCATTTTAATGGCTTGTTCCCCATTAATTTCAAGACAATCGACTGTATGATTATTCAATACCCTTTCAGAGCTAAAACCTTGAAGACAGTACATACAGAAATGCTTTCTTCCCTTGTGCTTCGTTTGATTGTACATGAATTTATTAAAGTCCTTTAATAAACAATAATGTCCCACCTCTCCTTCGGTTATTAAGAGCAGATTTAAACAAGAGTTAAACTTTTCTTTTGAAACGTAAATTACATACGGTTGCCCTTCCTCATAACCAAAGACATTAACGCGAATATTATTCTGTTTCTCTATTTTGTTGTATTGTTTTACAGAAACGGGGAACTCAATTCCTGAGTAATCCAATTTTTCTACATATTTTTTGTCACACTTTTTTATTCTCTGTGGATCTTTATCCTGCGGTAAGAGGTGACGAATGTGACACCAACGAAAACATTCATCATCCTTATTTTTTATGTTTATAATGCCTTTGGCTGGGTTTTGCAACTCTTTGGGTAATGGAATATATGAAAAACCTCTGAGTGGTCTGTACTTTACAACATTGATGAAATGACCATCAACTGATTTGATAGTCCATCCTGATCCTTTTGAAATCCATTTCTGAATCTTATTTAGAATCTGTTGTTGTGTTATCTGCAACAATTCTGCAATCTCTACGTCGTTTGTTACTGTTTGTTTTTCTGCGTTCAAATAAGCTTTCTCTTCAATCAACTCATCTCCATTCTGTTTTTCAAACTTAATCTTCAACGTTTCATTGAATTTCAAGCCTTTCATTTCATTTAAAATCTTTAATAGATTTTTCCTAATCACTGAACGGGTCTTCTGAAGTTGAATTAATGGGTCTTGTCTGTTTGTGAGACCAACTTCATATGATCTTGTATACCCTCGAAGGGCTTTTTCTTTCTGTGTGAAAGTTGATTCAACCACTTTATAAATATTTTCCAACCACTTTCTCCATTTAATATTTTTTTTATTTTGCTCTTCAATTGCTTTATCTGCATTTTTCAACCACTCTTCCCAATTAATAACGTTTTCAGTTGTTTTTTGAATCACATTTGGTAGCTTATTGAGTGTTGTTGTAACAACTGTTGGTTTTAGGATGGGGACTTTAATCTCAGGTACTTCACCAAATAAGCTAGGGTATTCTCTTGGTGTTGGTATTGGTTTGGTATCATCTGCTATAATCTTCTCAAGCTTTCTTTTATTTTGGTCTCGAAGCATTTTAATAAACTGATTTGATCTTCTAATTTTCTTCAAACTAGCTTTGCTCATTTCTTTTATTATATTATATTTAATATTTTTTAAATTATTTTTCATTTCACTTTTTATGAAATGAAAAGTTCAAGCAAAAGACAATCTGACTTTATTTCCATCCTTATCCACAAACGCATTTCCACAATTTGCGAAATAATGAATCAAACCACAACTTTTTCCCAACACTTTTGCACACTGATAGATGCTTTTACATTTTGTGACAACCTGTGTATCAACATTGGTAATCAATACCTCCTTTGCATTACTTGGCTTGTTATACAATTCTTCATCAAGATTTAATACTTTTGCCAGTTCTGCTTTTGAGAGCTTTTGTGCATTTTTTATTTTTTTACTCACAGCCATTTTACACATTTCTTGAAAAGTTAAAAAATTAGTCATTTTATTTTTATTATATTGAATATAATATTTTTTAAATTTATTTTTTTTTACATCAGATCGTTAATATCAACCCAGGAATTAAATTTTTCCGGGTAACCGCTCCACTTCACCAAAGCTTTACCTTTTCGAGCGTCTCGTCGAATCACTTTCTCAATACGGTAAACGTCTTGAACAGCCTTTTGCATCTCCTGTTCATAAAAAGAACCTGATATCTCCTCACCACTGAGATCTTTGAGTCTGTAAGTGATCGGATTGGTGTATTGTATCTTGTTGACTGTGAAAACTTCTTCTGTCCAATTGGCTGTGTATCCTTTGTCAAAGACAGGACGTTTGTACTTAGATATTCTGACCTTATCACCAACTTTGAACTTTGGTTTTTGTCTTGATGTTCCCATATCACCGTACAGATTAAAGTAAGCAACTCCTTCATTCTTCTTTTTACTGGCTTCCGTGGGTGTCATCTTTATGCTTGAATGTCTGGTATTGTTATACTGTTTCACTAATTTGGGTAACATTTCAAGATACTGTGTATTCCCCTGAACAGTAAACTGCTTCCACATCTTGGTTTTAATTGTTCTGTTCCATCTTTCACAAACTGACGACTTTTCCTCGTTCTCAGTTGAGTACAAGGTTATTTTGTTCTCATCAAGTAGTTCCTTAACATGTTTGTTGTAATACTCTTTCCCTTTATCAGTCCAAAGATATTCCGGTTTACGCCCCTCTTTGAATATTGTTTTGAATGCATTCATAACAGTTTCGCCCTTTTTATCCTTCAATGGGACAATCCAACCATATTTACTAAACACATCGAGTACCATGAGAAGATATCTGTAACCCTTATTCCATCGACTGAATTTTTGCATCTCAACGATATCTGAGCACCATGTCTCGTCAATATGGTTTGCAATTACCCGCCGCCGGGTGAAGTTACGCTTTATCGGTTTATGAAGCTCATCGGCCAATTTTTCTTGCCAGTTTTCTTCACTCGACGGCCTTTTTAGTTTAAACCAAGACCAAGTTTTTCCTTTGTGTTAATAATATTTCGCGCCATCCAATGACCCCATTGTTTCTCATTATAAGGAACAGAATCCAACGCTTTGACCATTTTCCGGTCGGCTTTGTTCTTACATTTTTTATCGTCTTTGCAAACCGAATAATCGACATCGTGTTGCATCGCTATGGCATCAGTATTACCAGTTGGTTTGTCATATATCTCGAGTATCTCTCCTGTTTTTGGATCCCATTTAACCTGATTTTCAAGATCGTTGTAGGGGCCTGTGTATTTATGCCCTGGAAGAGTCCACCCCCCTTTTGGTTTAGGGAGTTTTCCAATCATTTTATGAATGTCAATCCCACTTCCGTCAAGTTCTTTTCGGTCGGTTTTATACTTTTTATTCGGTCGTATTTTTGTTGATAGTTGATCAAGCATCTCTGATCCTGTTTTTTGAACAAAGGGAGCCGCTCTTTCCAAAGCATAATCGAGAGCCTTTTTCTGAAGTTTTGGGTTTCTCAAGGCTTCTGATCCATAATATCTCCCCATTTCTACAGCTTTTTTCCCAAGCCAAGGAATACCATGATGAATTAACATATCAGTCCCTGTTGATGCCATCGTATCCAAAATGCCCGCCCCCTCAGACGGGCTATTTAGTTTCCCTGGTTCTTTACGAATCTAGTTTTGGTTATACCACATTCAGCGCATGTGCAAAAGAACATAAGTCGACCATTCTTTGCATATTTATATCCTGAGGGTTCAACACACTCAGTTTCTTTTCTTTGTTTTACGCAATACGTTTTCATTTACAATATGGTGAGAAATTTTTTTAAAATATCTTTCAATGAATCTCTCATTTTTCATGGTATCATTTACATCAAATACTTGTAAAAGGTCGAAATATGTGTTACCCTTATTCATTTCATTCAAAAAGTATAAACAAAAATATCCACACGTAGTTGTAAACAAATTTTGTATCTGACTCTTTTGATGAATTAAAGTGAGATTAATTTTCTTCGCATGATTCACAATTTCTTGAAAAGGGGGCAACCCAAAACTGTCGAAATAATTGATTCTCCCATTCTTTACAAATGTTGCGACCCAATGACTTCCACTCATGTACCACGGCTCAAGATTGTAAATGAAAAACGCCATTTTGTGGTTGTGTGGAGCAGTTTGGTCTCTTGACAAGACACCACCTTTGTCAATTGGAATTCCGAGATGACGACACCATTTTATCAAATCATGATTGCTCAATGGCACATTTTTGAGGAATTTCAAAGTATTGTTCCCAACAGTGGAATCCCATTGAATGGACTGTTTTTCCCAAGGAGCAACCCTTTTCCCAACTTTTTTTTTTTTTTCTTCCCTCCGCCAAAGTTTTCCCATGTTCCATAAAATGGAGGCGGTGGTTGATAAGCTCCCATTCTTGGAGCCGATCCACCATCCACTTTGGGTGGTTTTCCAATTCGTGGAACCCCTGAACCACCCACCATCTTTTTGAAAGCTTCAAGGGCAAGTGGAACACCGATTGTTGCTAAAAGAGTGCCTAAAAACCCACCTGTTTGTACTTTTGTGGGTTTTATATGAACACCAGAACCAGTTTGTATGGCATTGAGAATATCCTTTTTCTGTTTATCACTCAAAAGATGTTTATGAGCGATGAGTTGATCTATTTTGGAATTTGGAATGAGAAAACCACCTGTCTGTGAACCTTTTCCAGATATCTTTTTGACAATTTGAGATGTCCCCTCGGAAGCAGCACCGGCGAGAGCTGATAATCCCACTGTTTTTGCTAATGTTGGTCCAAAAGTTCGAGCGAGTGATAAGATTGAAGTTAAAAGTGAACCACCCACTTGTTTTCTGATATTGGTCTTGGCTAGTTTTATCTCCATTCCCTTATTCATTTTGCGGTTCTTTTCCAACCTCTTTACAGTTGTTGCAGGTACATGAAGAGTATCACTTCCAGTTAGAGCATCTTTTGTCAACCTCAAGACGATTGTTTCACGTTTGTGGAAAGCTTTACTTAGATTTGTTTTCTGATTATCGGAAAGCATTACATTAATTTCATATAATTGAGTCATATTTATTTTATTGATGAAAATAAAATAAATTCACGAATTTTTCAACCCTTATTGAAATAGTTTTTTCACATTATCTTTTACAAAATCTTCTGCTAAATCATTCAGAAATGAATAATCCAAATTAAATTCTATTCCTTTATTTTCCCCATTTTTTCCCCACAGATTGAAAAAAAGCCCATAATATTTCCCAACCCATTCATCAATTTCAGATTCAAACAATTCATCTGATAAACTTCCACATCTGAGACTTTCTAATTGTTCTAACGTTGCACCATCAATACTTCCTAATTGTTTTAAAAATTCATCTGATAAATCTTTATATCCGAAAATTTTTTGTCTATTTCTCATACTTTCAAATTCTTCCAACGTTTTTAATGATTTTTCATCTCCACAACTTTTTAATCGTTCTAACGTTCTTAATGAATTTTCAAATCCGAGACTTGTTATTTCTCCCAACATTTCATTCCGCATTTCTTTAAAAGTTTCTTCATCAATAGAATACTCAATTCCGTTTGGATCGTCATTATCCCTCATTTTGAAAAAACTTGTGGGAACAATAAGAGTATCCTTTCCTCTGAGAGCGTCTTTTGATAATCTAAGTCTGATTCTTTCACGGTTGATGAAAGTATCGCGAATTTTTCGTTTTTGATCCTTTGAAAGTGTAACTTTTATTTCCTGTAGTTCTATTTTCATTTATTTAATTAAATGAAATAAAATAAATTCACGAATCAAGCAATCATGAGTGAATCTTTTTGAACAATAGCTTTTTGATGAAAATTTTTGCCGGATCATTTAACAATGAATAATCCAAATCAAATGCTATTCCTCTATTTTCCATAGATTCGACAATATTTGGATTGAAAAAAAGTCCATAATATTGCCAAACTTCTTCATGAATTATTTCTCGCAACATTTCATCTGATAAATTTATATTTCTGAAAATTTCTATTACTTCATTTTCCGTAAATTCATCAATATATGATTTAAACCATTCACAAATTTCTTCATCTGTTAATTTTTCATCTCTAAAAGATTCCAATTCTTCCTGAATTTCATCCTTCATTTCTTCCAAAGTTCCTTCATCAGCAACAGCATTAAGACTATCTTTGTAAAAACTTCTAGGAACGAGAAGAGTATCAGATCCTCTTAGAGCTTCTTTTTTTAATACCAGTCTGATTTTTTTTCTATTGATGAAAGCATTACGAATTTCTCGTTTTTGATCCTTTGAAAGTGTAACTTTCATTTTAATCAGTTCACAGTTCATTTATTTTATTCAAACGAAATAAAATAAATTTACAATTTTTTTTAAATCAAACCATCATAAGTTCATTTCCAACCTTGTTGACAATAACCTCATTTTCGTAAAATACGATGGCATGAGCTCTCACATTAGCTGTTGGTGCTGCATTCAATCTGTAGTTTAAAATCAGTTGTTTTGGGTCTCGAGTAACAGCCTCTTTTTGGTAGGTCAGATCAAAATAAACAAGACCGTAAATAGATGTGAAATTATGTATATTCAACTGCGTTCCTGTATTCAGATCATTCTTTCGAAAAGCATAAGACATTAGATCGTTGAAGATTCTCACTTTTGAATCTGCATCGTACTCTAATTCAGGATAAAAAGTACTGTTTCCATACTCCAAACGACATGATGTAAGAGAGCTATTTGCATTTGCAGAATTCAGCTTGAAAGTATCAAAAATGTAAGGAGTTCTCTCAGATTCCTCATTGTTTGGACCATTACTTCTCTGCAGATAAATGAATACATGTTTAACATTATCAATAGCTGGGCTGATTTGAAACATGTTTTGAACTGCTCTTGTATTTGCACTCTGAATATACATATCTTTCATGTACGTCCATTTGGTTGGTTTGAGAAAATCTTTCACAAATTCACCATATGCACTATCTTTAGGAGTTAATCTTGGAAGCCAAAGATAAAGTCGAGTGACAACCACCCGCCCATCATCTGCAGCTGCTGCTTTGTGAATCAATTCATCATCATCATTCAAGGTCAGTTCGAATGTGAGCTGCATGGGAGGAAGCATCTTGTCTTCCAATTCCTCAAAAAAACTGTATCTGTTCAACGGAATGATCTCATTTATACTTTTAGCTCCACCATTACCATCATTCTGTCTTGCTTGAGTTAAAATTCGCCTTGCTTCGAAACCCAAATTCGTATTTGCTGTTGAATCCTCTGTGTCAAGGTACCAAAAACTATTTTTAGCAACTGACCTGCTGAAATCATCACTATACTCCAACAAATTTTTAGCATTTACAATTCTATGAATGTTGTCACTATCATAGACTATTTTACCAGCAGATTTGATAACCATGTGTTTAATGATAGAATGTGCTCCATTAATCATTGTAATTCGGTCAGCAGCTGCAAAACCAACCCCATCGGCTTTCTTTTGGAGCTCTTTAGTTACTTCAAAATATCCGTTGAAATAATCAAAAAAAGTGGATCTGTCGGTTATTGTGAATTTATATCCTGTTTTTTTCTGAGAATTGTTGTTTCCAGGTTGTTCAATAATATTATCAAGAGAGAATCTGACCATTTCATATCTCTGCAGTTTATCACTTATTCTGAAAGTCATCTTTTATTTATCTGTTAAAACTTTTTTTTTTTTTTTATACCGCTTCCAGAAATCAATCTATTCAATATTATGTTGTAATCTTCTTCTTTTTGTTTGTTCGATGCTTTTGGAAGTTGTTTTTCCAAAGAATGAAGGTCTTTCATGAAAAGATGGCCTGATTTTTCAGCAACTTTTTCAACAACTTTTTTACCAATTTTATCACCAGCACTTTCTATTCCTGATTTCAAAGCTTTTTTAGCAATAGGTTTCAAAACTACATCCACAATTTTTTTCACAGGTTTGAAAATATTATCCACAATTAAACCGGATCCTTTATGTTTGTAGACAAATTTTCCAAGACCCGGATGAAAAATTCGTTTGTAATTATACGTCATCATTTTATAATTAGTTTATATTTTTTTTTCTCTCAAAATCAGAGAAAATGATGTATCAGCGTCGTTTAAATCTATTATTCGTCGTTTACCATCAGTAATGTATATCCGCAGGGTGTTTATAATATACTTATTGACTGGATAATATTGAACTTTCAAAGGCTCTTTAGTAAAAGCATAGGATGGTTGCAAATCATTTGTGCCAAACGTGTAGATGATATCTGTCTCATCCCCATCAACAAGACTCTCTGAAATAAGATCGCAATGTATATTCAAAATCTCTGTATCTTGACTGAGATTTGGTGTATAGTCACCAACATTTTTAGAACTGGTTAAAATTTGTTTGTTGAAACCGATTAGATCTCCAAAATTCGATGCCGTAAGGTCTAGTTGATAGTTTGTTGCCAGATTTACTGTTGTTTTGAAAGTTGTGTTGTTGAATATCAAGGTTATTGGATATAATTGAATTCTTTGTTTTTGTGTTTTCCTTGATGTAATCATTGAAGCTAACATAATTCCATGTACCCGGCGGGAAGATTATATCTTTCCAAGTTTTCCCGCCATCAGAAGAGTATTTTATTTTTTGGTTGTCCAGCTCTGATGTGATATTGAACCATGTGAAAGACATTGATATGATTCGACCTAAACCGAGTTCATATTGTCTGTTTGGATCAAGTAATATTGGTTGTGTAAATCTGATGGTAAAATCGCTGGGTTTGTTTTTGGTATGTTTTTTAACAACATTGTGAGAAGGTAATACTAACGTTGTATTCATTTTATAATATGTTTACATAAAAAAGTTTTTTTTATAAATTTTGTTGTAGTGGGATTTATTGATTATGTGATTTTTCAGTAAAATATCGAGAATAGCAACGCCAGTGTTTCTAAGCTCTATGCTATTATTACCAGCACCAATTGATCCAATTATTAACTCTAACTTTTTAACGGCTTCTTTAGGATTGATGAAAACAGCGCTTACATTTCCACCTCGCTTTGTTACCTTTCTTTTGAGGCCAGAGCCTTTTATACTCTTCAACTTATTTTGGTTATAGTTGATATAATCGTTGAGAACTTTTCGAGCGTCGTCGATAACCTTTCTTCTGAATTGTGCTTCAGATTGACTTATCAAACCTTTGTTCAACTGCTTTGTAATGTGTGTTTTATAACCTGGAAGTTGTTGTCTTTTCTTGACTGCACTTTCGATTTTCTTTGACAAGAAAGAATGCCTTGTTTTTTCTGTCATATCTTCTCTTTCGAGTTGCGCTTCAATGTCATCATAGTTGGCCAATCCAAGTTCATCTAAAGTCTCATTTATTCTGTCTTCTTCAAAAATCTCATAATCTGGAACTTCATATTCTGGTGGGTCTTCAAGTTGCATATACTCAGGATTGACATATATTTTCTTTTTTCCTGTTTCCAAATCTTTGAGAACATCATCATATGAGGGTGGTTTTGGAACAAGCTGTTTTGCAGTTTGTGGTTGAACCCCTTCATCAAACAAATCTTCAAGATTGAAATCTGGTATTCCTTCATCTTCGATATTGATACCATAATCTGGAATCTCTACTTTTTTCCTTTGCAACCGTCTTTTAATAGGTTGAGGTTGTGTCAACTCTTTCAAACCGGATGTTATTGGTTTGAAAAGCTTTTCTGCTTCAACGTCACTCATTGTATCGGATATTTTCTTTTGTTTCAGCGTTTCTCTAATAGTATTGATATCTTGACCAATTTTCGATCTTTTTTCAGCCATTTCTTTCCACTTGAGGAGACTCATTTTATTTAATCGAAACAAAATATTATTTTTTTTTTTATTCAAAATGGGGTTATTGAATATAAAAAAGCTCGCATAGCGTGTCGCATAGCGTGTCGCATAGCGTGTCGCATAGCGTGTCGCATAGCGTGTCGCATGAAATTAAAAAGAAAAAAAAATTATAAAGAAATAATAAATGGAAATACCAAACTATGACGTTGAAGGTAATAAAGACAGTAATTTCACTCAGTTATATCCTTATATGCCTGATAGATGCTACAGAATGCTAATTTGTGCTCCAAGTGGGAGTGGTAAAACCAATCTTTTGCTCCACATGATAAGCAAACCCCTATTATTTTTTGATAAGATTTATCTATATGCTAAAAACTTACAGCAAAGCAAGTATCAATATTTGTTGAAAAAATTCAAACCTCTTTCGAAAAAATATGGTTATAATATCATTGAAGCGAGCAACGGCGAGATAATTCCTTTGGATAAAATGGATGATGAAAACCAAAAGTTGGTCATTTTTGATGATTACCTGAACACTGGGACCAAAAATGACCAAGAAATACGAAACTATTTCACAAACTCCCGAAATAAAAATTGCAGCTGTATCTATCTGTCTCAGTCTTTTTACAATACAGACAAAACCATCAGATTAAACTGTTCCCATCATTGCATTTTCGATTTTCCAAGCAAGAATGAACAGAGTAGGATATGTCAAGAATTGAACGTTAAGAAAGACGACTATCTCTTAGCAACAAATAAACCGTATACTTTTCTATATGTTGACAAGCCACGAAAATTTAATGCAAAAAATTTTACTGAAATAATCTAAATATTTAATAAATGAGTTTTTACAACGGAGTATTGAATTTTAATCATTTTATGAGTTCGAGAGGTCTCAGAGGTTTACCGGGTATTGGATTCAAATTAGATGCTAATAATGATTATGATATGCAGAATAAAAAATTGGTAAATGTGGAAAAAGGAACTAATAATGATGATGTGGTTACAAAAAGTCAGTTGGATAGTGAAATAGCTAAGATTCCAAGTGAGGATACAACTCAGTTTGTGAAAAAGACAGGAGCAACTATGAGTGGAGACCTAATTTTGCAACCACAGCCGTACCCAGTTCATGGAAACACGAATAAAGCCATTTCTTATAACACAGCTAAGAATATATTCTTGAGTAAAAAAGAAGGCGGGTCTATGCTACAATCTTTAGACATGAACAACCATTTTATAACAAATATCAAAGACCCAGTTAATTCAGACCATGTAGTAAATAAAAAATATGCCGATAATCAGCTTGCGAAAAAATTAGATAAAGGAGCTAAAATTGATATGAAAAATAAATCAATTATCAATCTTAATCTTCCAACAAACCAAAGAGACGCAGCATGTGTCGAGTTTGTCAACTACAGACTTAGTGAAACACAAAAAAATTATCTCAAACTTGATGGCACAACAAGCATGTCGGGGGACTTGAATTTAAATAACAATAAAATTGTTAACTTGCAAACCGATTCAAAAAATTCGAAATCCGCAGTTAATGTTGAGTTAATGGAAAATGAAATAACAGATTTGAGAAATCTTGTCACTCAAAAAATTCATGAATCTCAGATTATTAATTCAGGACAAAAAAAAGACGTCTTCAGATACTTGATGGAAAACGACGACGAATCTTCAAGTGAATCAAATATTCAGGTTTTGGGTATTGTTAATTTTTCCAATTCTCCACATCAAATTAATAAAAAAGCTTACCAACTTAAACTCCTGTTTCAAAAAAGCTCACCAAACCAGTACCAATCACGCCTCGGTTTCAACCTTTTTAAACTTCCTGTTGGATACTATACTTTTGTAGTTGAATGGTTTCCGCCGGAAATGAGTGAGTTGAGTGTGGCAGTGCAAGGCACCACGATTTCGATTTCTAATTATGCGACAAAAACATTCGAAAACTATACCAAAACAGTTGTCAATTTTCATAGATGGGGTAGCTCGCCTCCGCAATTCATTTATCTCGATCTACAGGGCACAGTTACTTTTCCATCACTTTTGACAATTGGACATCTTATTGTTTATGGTGTAAAAGAAACGATTTCAAACGTTGACCCAAGTGTCTATGACACCGCTTTTGCTATTGAGAATGGTAAGATGGTGATGGAAACAGATTTATCTTTAAACGGGCATAATTTGAGTGGTTCCGTTCATTACATAAATGGGATTTTGAATACAAAAAATGGGAACACATTTTTATTAAATGGTTGTGACAAAATAATCATTCCAAATCATAGCCACATATTAACTATAACAGTGCTCTATTTCAAGCTCAAAAGTAAATATAAGCCTATTTCTTTAAAAATAAAACACAGTGACCATTTAACTCAATCAATCACTTACACTTCAACCCAATCAACTAAATCACAGACAATAAATATCAATTTAGTACTAGCGTTTGGTCATTTGGCTGTGGAATTGGCTTCGGTTATAAAAAATGTGGAACTGTTACTGTTGATTGAATATAGAGTACCATAAACATTTTTTTATTTATTATATAGCACAAGTCTACTTTTCTAAGAAATGACAAACTTTACCAATAAACTTTACCAACAAACTTTACTTCAAATACAAGTTTACCTGATATTACATGGCAATCTGATGACTCATCGGGAAAATCCCTGTGGTTTTCAAGACAAAAGAACTGTCTAACGAGTTAGAAAAACAATTGAAAAACTTAATGACTCATTTCCTCGGGAAAGTCCCTGTGGTTTTCAGGCAGGATTTAGTTGCCGTTCATAAAATCAAAACAACTTTGGCATATGTCGGAATGTACATGGTGTAATGGTAAAAATTAGCTAATTTTACAGCAAAAACATCACAAGGAAGTAACACCATGGTATTTGAAAATTTGAAGCCATGTGGTGATATAGCTTTTTTCTGTCTTTACAAAGGCAAAAGTTTTACTGAATCCAATATCAAACTACACAATCAGGTACTTTGTGAATGGTATGATGTTAATCACGATCCGATTTCACTGAATTAAAATAACCATATAATATAAATGGATAGACGTGAAAGCATATTCAATTGGAACCATGTTTCAGAAAAATTGACGGAAAATCAAATATCTGAGTTGAAAGTATTATACAAATTCTATCATAAGAAATACTGGCTTGCTAAAATGGCCTTTAAATACTTTAAAAAAGCAGAACTTACATGTAATATTGGGTCCGCTTTATTGGTAGTAATAGGGACAGTAGTTGGCGGTGTTACGCTAAACCCTGTTGTTCTCGGAACAATATCTGGTTTTGGTCTATTGCTTAAAACATATTCAGAGATCAAAAATTACAAAAGGAAGATTGAGATGTCTAAATTTGCCTACACATCTTATTCAAAAGTTTTAACAGACTTACGATCCTTTATGAGAGGACTGAAGTATGATGAAAAAGAATTTCTTGATTATGTCAAAGTTCTTGATGAATTAATCATTGATATGTGTCCATTAACTGACAAATTTGAAAAGAAATACAACAAGGTATTCATCCAAGAATAGATCTTATTTTTTCCATTCACTGCAAACTTCAAGACAAAAGAACTGTCTAACATGTTAGACAAACAATTGAAAAAACTTCAAATACAAGTTCATCTAATATTGCATGACAATTTGATGACTCATTTCCTCGGGAAAGTCCCTGTGGTTTTCAAGACAAAAGAACTGTCTAACGTGTTAGAAAAACTTAATGACTCATTTCCTCGGGAAAATATTGAGTTACCTTTGAAATGGCTTAAATATATAAGTTTCATTATTTGTCTATAATGAAACTCATGTAATATTTTTCCCAATTGTTGGCCATGATGTAAAACTTAAATTTCGCGTTATTATTACTTGTTTTTTGAGAAATTAATTCCCTCAATTTTGTTTATACGACCATTACTGTAATCAATATCGGTGGTTGTAATCACCTTGAAAACCAGAGCGTTTAAAATGGTTGATAAAAGATTGCGAGTCTGTGTTATCGACAGGGAGTGCTTGGTTTTCATTCTGATTACAAAAAGTTCGATTAAAAGCTTTTTTAAATTTTTCTTTCTTATATCATTCCATTTTTTAAAATCACTTATCTTGGGTACTTTTTCTTGGTAGGAAAAAATACCCAAACGATTTCTCAACAGGTAAAAAACTTCTTTGTATACAGTTACACTATCCTTTTTTTCTATCTTGTAATTAAACTCTTTTTGCTTGAGGCTACAACATAGAAAATCTTTGGAAAGATATGTTCCAAAGGGGGGTTTTCCGAATGCGAGATCTGCAAAAATATCTTCCCAAAAGATATCATCAGTGTATTGGCAACAGTTTAGGAAAATTGGGTAAACAAGTTTTTTTACATACATTTTTTATTATTTCTTATTTCTTTAAAATATCACTCAGCTGCTTTGATGATAAAAGATATATTCATGACAATGGCGTGACAAGTTATGCGTATGGTTATGCAAATGGAGAAATCTTGTGGGTAAATTTAGCTGAAGATTAAGGTGAAAATTTGACTGGGGATTTTTTCAGTCAAATTTGGAAAAATTGGGGAAATTTGATCGTAAATTTGGAAAATGCGCCGGTACCCCCAATTCCCATACTACTGACTAAAACCTCCTGGGATATTTTACCCATCATGCCTTATGGTACAATTTCATGACAGCATACATGACATCTCCCCTTTTTTTTAAACAACAAACTTGACTAGGTAGTATGCTCTTAAGGCTTTCAACAAATGGAAACAACAACATTAAGAAAGAAAACAAAACAAGTCACTGTTCACAGTTCTGGAAACAAATCAGTGTTCATAGTCTTTGAACAAGTCACTGTGCATAGTCCTTGAGGTAGGTGGGCTGTTTCACTAGTCGACCAGAGCGGGTACGCATCGCTGGTTTTAGTGCATGTTCAGACAGTGTTTCTGTTTCATGGAAACTGCCATTGAGGTTGGTTAGGTTACATGTGGGAGAACTGGCTTGTCTATTTTGTGAAGTTTCCACAGTCGCTTTGTTTAGTGCTTGCGATACTCGGCTCTTGTTCAGGTGTCTATGACCTGGGTGTGGTACTTTTCAACTAGTGTAGCTTGGATCCATTTCTTGTCATGCTTCAGAGACACCTGATCACCTTTGTCCAGAGGCGGCAACTCTTTACTACAGTGTTTGTCATAATAGAACTTCTGTCTTTCTTTTATCTTCTGAAGATGCTGTTTGATTTCTGGGGTTCCCTGTGGTTTAAAAACTCAGCACTAGCTGGAAGAGACGTTTTAAGTCTGCGGCCCATTAGGATTTGAGCAGGAGACAGGCCTATTCCATCCTTTCGACTTCACCATTTGACTGCGGATACAGAGGACTTGAGGTGGTGTGCACAAAACCATAACTCCTGCTAAAATCATTGAATGCTGAACATGCGTACTGGGGGCCGTTGTCGCTGATAAGTTCATTTTGGTCCATGGTCTGTCTGGTGGCTCTTGAATTATCATTGGCTCTCTGGGTTGAGCTCTCTGGAACTGGTTACAAACTGAACACTTGGACATTTTATCTTCAATCTGTGAGGACATTCCGGGCCAAAATAGAATGTCTCGAGCACGCTGTTTGCATTTCATGATACTTTGATGTGATTCATGGATGCGGTCTAGCATTTCCTTTCTCGTAGTCTGGGGAACAATGAGCTTCTGTGCTTTAAATAGGAGACCATCAACTGATGAAATTTCATCTCTGTAGCACCAATATTCGCGGACATTGCCGGGTAACTCTTCCTTGTTTCCAGGCCATCCATTTAGGACTACTGTGCTTAAGGCTTGCATGGTTGGATCGTCTGCAGTGGCTTTCTGGAACTCTGCATACTTCTCTGGTGAAA